>LNAC01000577.1:726662-838735 GCA_002007465.1 Ailurus styani
CTCTCTCTGACAAATAAATAAAATTTTTTTTTAAATTTTATTTATTTCTTAGAGAGAGAGAGAGAGCGAGCGTACAAGTAGGCAGAGCAGCAGGTAGAGGGAGAGGGAGAAGCAGGCTCTCTGAGGAGCAGGGAGCCTGATGCAGGACTCGATCCCAGAACCCTGGGATCATGACCTGAGCCGAAGGCAGCGGCTTAACCGACAGAGCCACCCAGCCTCCCAATAAATAAATTCTTTTTAAAAAAATAAAAGATTAGAGACTGAAGTAAAAAAAAAAAAAAAGGCTACTTAAACTTGGCCTAAAATCAGGTACAGAGACCCAGACTAAAGCCTTTCAGGAAACAAATTTACCACCTGTATGATTTTAGACGATTAACATAATACCACAAATAATTATCTACCTACTCTATTAAGCTAACTTTTTAGGATGATTGTGAAAATAAAAAGAAACACTTATTAAATGGGAGAACATAATGGGAGCAACAACAACAAAAGACAGCACAGTAATAGGGTGTTTTTCAAATAAGTGATGCAATGAGAATGGCAGCTTAAGTTTGCAAATTCAAGGCCATGGGACCTTACAGGAAAAAATGCACCAAGCTACTAATATTTACTTGTGGGTTTTTTTGTTTGTATTGTTTTCTTTTGTTTTTTAATCTTTAATTTCTTGGTAAAACTGTAAGCTTGGGCAAGAATGACTTGGACCTCTCGTAATCCCTGATCTGGAAGTGAGTCCTGGATCAGCAGATCTAGGTCTTTGCTTTCTTTTCTCTCTTTCAGTTTGTTATGTAATAAAGAAATTGACTTTTGTCCCTGGTTTTTGGGAGGGAGACTTTAAATCCTTGGAATTTCTGGAGTGATAAGTGTTTTTGTTATTCCTGAGCCCCTTGGATCACACCTGAGTTTATGTGAAATCATGAGATGATTCAGGATGGGACTGGTCACCAGAAAGACCAAACATTTCATTAGAAGGCTAGGGCTTTAAGCCAGCCTGACCTCCAGAGTCTGGAAAGGGTAGGGAACTTGGAGAATAGATCCAGAAGTCTATCTGAAAACTTCCTCTGTGCAGCAAAAGACAAGAAAGGTGTCTCCTGACTCATGTGTCCATTCACAGAAACCCAGGTAGAGGAGATAGTTCCACATCTTTTATCCTACCAAGCATGGTTGCTCTTACTTTTTGATACCTACTAACCTTATCACACATTTAGCTCAAGCCCCTGCTTTATGTGCCCTAAACCTAAGCATATACATCCTATATTACTGTACTGTCTCTTCAGGAACCTGAATACTTTATGGAAGTCCTACTGGATGAAGAACAAGAAATACTTGGGCTATTTTAGGCCTTAATGTTGGCTGGATGTCTTCATTTTAAGTAATCTCTCCATTCCTGCTGATGCCAGCAACCTCTCAGAATGCATTCTGGCTGAGTGAAGGGATAGGAAAAAGTAGGGTGAGAGAGGAAGAGGTAGTAGTTTGTCTCCTATATTGAACATAATGACTTATCTAGTGTATCATGTAAAAGCTCCACAAGAGGAACAATTGCCTGGCATTGGCTTCACTACTCCTCTGTGGCCCATCACTTTTGAATCAATATCCCTGATCCTCAGTTTCAGGGCTTTACTCTCAGGCTTCCAGTACCTTACCAAAGAGCCCAAGATATGCCAACTGAGTGGGAGGATCTCCCTGCTGTACCTTTGCACAGTCTTTTGTGTATCCTGCTATTACATCCCTGTATTAACATTTATAGGTTGCCTGGGTCCTGTGAGGCTCAGGCCAGATTGATTCCCACTTAACCCAGCCTCTCTGATAGAGAAGGAGGTGGGAGTATATTGTGGGCCTTAGTCTCATGTTACTTTCCAGATCCTAACATAAATCTTATAATAATAACTTTTGGAAAAGGATGTTTTTGTCTATTTAAAACATTGCCATTTTTTGGACCTCAATATTTTTATTAAGATGGAAAAGCGTCATCAGACGGTAAGGCATTTAGACAAATGTTTATTACACCTTCCATACTTGGCAAATGGAAAAGGATGCTTAAATCCTTCAGCAGCCATCCATCAATTGGTTACGCTAATTACAGAGAAGTTTTCACATTGTTGTCTTATCTCCTTCCCCATAAACTGATGTGTCTCATGTAGTTACATTTCCGTGCCCCATCAAAGGGCTTGGAGGCAAGTGTTTCTACACTGTTGTGATATGGAAAGCCATCTGTGGTTTGTACCTGTGATAGAGTTCCAGGTTAAGAGGATAATGGAGAGCATTTAGCTGGTTGCCTACCAAGGAAATAAGACTTAAAAGTAAGGAAAGGGGAGTTAATTTTAAATCAAGGTTATTTTTATTGGTATTTTAATTTTTTTCCCACAAAAATTAGGTTTACCCATTTTCATTAGTTAAAGCAGAGATCTACACTCTGTTTTAAATTTCCAGAGTCAAAGATCATAGATGTGGCTCCAGACCTAAGCTATAATTATGACTTTCTTTTCAGGAGTTACTTAAGTAAATATATATATTTTTACTAAATAATTATTTTTAAGCACAAAATTTGATCATATTCATATTAGCAATGACATTCACAAAACTCCAAATTGGGACTTCTTATAATCAAGATTTTACCCCTCTGTTATTATCTGTTCAGTTATCCCTCCAAATACTAGTTGGCACTTAATTGTTTTTGGAAAATACAGTTTAAAGATCATACAACTCTGAAAAGTCCTACCTTCAGTATTCTTATCCTTTCATTTTATTCTTCTGACAGACTAAATTGGTTTCTACCTCATGGATTTATATTTGGTATTTTCTCTGCGTTCCTACACCTTCATAGGAATGGCCTTGGACGATAGTTCAAGTATCACCTTTTTTGGGTGACCATCCCTGTCTTAGCAACCTAATTTTATCTCTTACCGTGTCATTCTCAACTGCAAGGTCCATTTTTATTTTATTTATAGCACTGAATCTTATATTTAAATGACAGGACTTTGCTATCTAAAATAAGATTTTAAGCAAGATTTTCATTGGACTCATCCTGTGAAACCCAATGAAATGAAGATTTAGGTTTCCTGCACCTCTCAAAAAATAATTCAGTTATCTGTAATGGAAGTTTCTTCTGAGATCCAGTTACTCATGTCCCATGCTATGCCTTCCATCTACATGTGTTAGAGTTACCACCTTGCTACATGTATGAGAAATTCTCCTGTAGGGAAATGTCCCAGTACTGTCAAGCTTCAAAAGAGAGCCACGTTTGAGGGATACATAGTATACACTGTGTCAGAATTCCCTCTCCAGACTGGCTCTAATAAACTCATTACATTCAGATCAAAATGACTGACCAGCTGTTCCCCTTCCCTGAAGTATTTGCATTTTAAAAGGTGAGAAAAGCCTAAAACCGAGATAATAAGTTTCTATTTGTTGAACTCAGACATGGCGAAATACTGGAATATGGAAAAAAAAATACAAGGGCTATATTATCACTGCTGGGAATCATTCAAACTGGCAAGAGGGAACGCAGAATCTGTTCTCTAAAATTCAAATCATTTGCAGGGCTCTCTAGGGAATCAATTGGTCCCTAAATTCTGTTTTAGTTTTCATATTTGGCAGGGCCTTAGGTTCATTAAAATCTCAGGAGTCGCTACAGAGCCTCAAGTGTAGTGGCCTCATTTGGGGCCAGTTCTGTCATCATATTAGGCACAGGCTGACTCCCAGCAGGGGTCACAGCTGGCCTAGGAGAGTTAATTATCCTCAGGATGTAACCACAAAGCCATAAGCCTGTCACTCAGGCCTTTGCTCCTGCTTGCCAGTAACTTTGGATTATCAAGAAAGGCAGAGAGGAGTTCCTGTTATTGATGTGATGAAATACATTTCTTCTTCAACATAATGAGAGACTAACTCAGGAAAATGTAAGATGAAAACAATTGTATCATTCATTCAAATATAACAAATCTCTGTTGAATGCTTACTCTGTGCCAGGGACTATTTTAGAAATATGTAGAGACAGTAGTTATCAACATAGACCAGGTTTCTGCTTTCATGAATTTTATATTCTAGTAACCAGAAATAGGTACCAAAATAGAAAAAGAAACCTATCAAGAAAGTATCATTTTAATCAGTATGAATAAAATTAAACAGTGTAATGTTGTGAAGACTAGCATTATAAAAGACAGAGTTAGATTGCTTGATTTATTATCCAAGAAAGTCACATTTAAGCTGTGATACATGTCCATCCCTGTAAAGATGTGGAAAAGAGAGTTTTAGGTAGAGAAAGTATCAAATAGAAATCCATTAGAGAAATACAAGGTTGGTTTATTTGAGGAACAACAACAAAAAGACCAGGAGAATTTCTACTTCTAGGAAGCTGGAGTAGACATACTTTTTCTTTTATTCCTGCCAAGTATGACTAATAACTGTGGACATTTTAAATACAGTAAACATAAGATGGTTCTGAAATGTAGAGAGGATAAGATAGACTAAGGAACTCAGGACTTGAGTAAGAATAGAACCGTGAGTTGCCTCAATTTTCTGTTTTTGCCTTATAACATTCTAGACTTGGGGCTGAAGAAACCAGCAAATCATAAATACCAACAGGTGCAGACACACACACAGAAATGTTCCAACAAAATCTTTCTCTCTTTAGCCAAAGGACAGAAAAAAGGGAAACCTAGCAAGAGAGGAACTTTTAGACAGTAAGTGCTCTACTCCAGCCAAATACCTTAGAAACAGATCACTCAAAACTAACGCTAAATCTCCACCCAAGTCAGCAAAGCCTGAGTAGGAAACCTACATTTCCAACCTCATGAGACTGTAACAAGGACCCCTAAAACTCCTGCTGGGGTGGTGTCAGAGAAGATCAAGTAAGGAGCTTGGACTTTTATGCCCTTTGGCTGGCTGGTAATGAGCACCCCTGCCAGTGGTATCACTCGAGACCACATGAAGAGGCTGGACTTCCACCTCTACTCAACATTAACAATACACCCCTCATTTCAAGATGAGGTGAAATCAAAAGAGGCCTAGCAGAGAGTGAAGGCATTGACCATCACTGAGCAATAAACAAGGCCACACCCACCTCCACATGCATTGTCTGTGAAGAGCACATGGGAACTGGAACTCCCATCCTCCCCAGCAGTCAATAATGAATAGCACCCATCCTCAGTTGTTAATGTAAACTGAGTGGGACTTTACCTCCACCTGGGAGTAAGAAGGCAGCACCACCTTTCCCCTACGGGATGGTGTCAGAAAAAAAAAAAAGAAAAGAAAAGAAAAAAGAAAACAAGCCAGATAAAACAAAAGTTTATTTTTTTTTTAAAGATTTTATTTATTTATTTCACAGAGGGAGAGAGATCACAAGTAGGCAGAGAGGCAGGCAGAGAGAGAGGAGGAAGCAGACTCCCCGCTGAGCAGAGAGCCTGATGTGGGCCTCAATCCCAGGACCCTGAGATCATGACCTGAGCCGAAGGCAGAGGCTTTAACTCACTGAGCTACCCAGGCGCCCACAAAAAAGTTTAAATAGGAAGATTGAATAGTCTCAACATAATGCAAAGAAGGTCTGTTTTAATCAAAACTAGTCACACCAAAATAAGGAAGATCTCACACTGAATGAAAAAATATGCTGAGATGATAGAGATAATAGAATGATCTGACAAAAGATTCTAAAGCAGCCATTACAAAAATTCTTCAACAAGGAAGAACATACTTGAAGCAAATGAAAACAGAAAAATCTCAACAGAGATCTAACATTTATGTCATCAGAGTTCTGGAAGTAGAGGAGAAATATGGCGTGACTGAAAAACTATTTGAAGAAATAATGACTGAAAGTTTCATAGATTTAGCAAGGGACACAAACTTAGAAATTGAAGAAGTTCAGTGAATCCTAGAAGTTAATCCCAAAGAAATCCATGCCAAAACATAAAACACATCATAAGTAAACTTCTGAAATTGGTTTAAGTAGCTATTGTAACACTGTCCAATGTGGTTTTAAATGTATGTACAGAAAATAGTTACATATTATACTCCTTTAATAGTGTAAAGTATAAAGGAACATAAAAGGAGCTAAGCTTTATCTACTTCACTCAAATTTGTAAAATGATGTCACCAATACTAAAAGAAAAAAAAAGAAAAGAAAAAACCACACCATCTAGTGAAATCGTCTTCCAAAAGTGAAAGAGTAATAAAGACTTTCTCAAACAAAAACTGAAGGAATATATTACCAGTATACCTGCCTTGCAAGAAATATTAAAAGAATTCTTCAAAGAAAAGAGAAGTATACAGGTCAAAAATTCAAATCTATATAAAGACCAGTTTACTTGCATGTCTTATAAATTTTTTAGTGAAAACTGGACACTTTACATAATATATTGTAGCAATTATAGATTCCAATTCCCCATTTCCAGAATTCTTATTGTTGCTGCTATTTTATTTGTTTAATGATTTGCCTGGACTCATTCTGCAGATCCTCCTTATCCCAGAGTCTTTAATCACCGAATTCTCTTTTTTTCCTCATTTTCATTTTTAAGCCTGGCTTCCTAGATGTAACTCATGGATAAACATAGTTTTGTCGTCAGCTGATGCTTGGTCGGGGGTTGTGCTCAAACACATTGAACAAATAAGACTTCCGTCCTTTGCCTAGAGAGCTGAGTTTTATTTGGAACTCATTCAGTGTTCAAGCACTTTAGAAATCTTCCCTAGCTTTTACTTTCTGCAGGGCCTTTTGGTATCTCATCTACACATGCATAAGCCATTGCATTCAGAAAGCAACTTATAAATAGCAAGGGCCATCTTCTGTCTCTTCTGAGATTTTGCAGGCTTGCACATGTGTGAGCTTTACAGACTGCCAGAAATATATGAGTGTTTTTCAAGGTCTTGGATGGCTCCTCATTTCTTAGTACTCCATATTAAAATTCTGGCTATTCTGTCATTGTGTTGTTGGCCCCAACCTCAGGGTACATGCAAGGACATTGGTCTTCTCCATTTACTTGACAGTGAGATTAATTCTGTTTTCAACAATGCTCTGGGTGTGGGGTACTTCTTTCTGTTCCATTTCCTGTTAGCCTCTTTTAGCGGAGAAGCTGCTGGTTTTCACAGCTTTCCCTGCCATACTTGAATTTCAACGTTGATGGAGTTAAAAGAAGGAAGCAATCTCAGGCTAAAACTCCAGAGATTCCTACTGTTCTTATATAAACATTTCTCAATTTGTAGTATGCCTTTAGTTGATTTCTAAAATATGGTAGATTTCTAAATAAAGTTTTTCTATTTTTACCATTGCTTATTTGGGTAAGGATTTTTCAAGTTCTTCACTTCCTCCTGACTGAAGTCTTCCCTTTGAACTCATATTTTTGTAAGGTTGATGTTATTTCTATTTTAAATCTTTGATAGATTTCAAGGAGAAGTCAACCGGGCCTGGATTATTCTTTGTGGAAGATTTTAAATGACAGATTCCATTATTTTAATGCTTATGAGAGT
The DNA here is from genome assembly GCA_002007465.1 of Ailurus styani. Taxonomy (NCBI): domain Eukaryota; kingdom Metazoa; phylum Chordata; class Mammalia; order Carnivora; family Ailuridae; genus Ailurus; species Ailurus styani. Next base: position 734,115 of record LNAC01000577.1, read on the forward strand.
GTTTATACTTTCTGAACGTCTTTTGATTTACTGTAGTTTTCTAAGTATTAGTCTAAATTTTGAAATTGGGTTTTTAAAAAATATTTATTTGTTTGAGAGAGAGCATGAGGCAGAGGGTGGGGGGTGCTCAGAGGGAGACAATCTCAAGTAGACTCCCCACTGAGCAGGAGCCCAACCATCAGACCACCAGGTCATGACCTGAGCCTAAACCCTAAGAGTTAGTGACTTAACTGACTGAACTACCCAGGTGTTCCTGAAATTTGTTTAAAAGTGCTTATCATATCTTCTTACGATCTTTGTGATTTCTGTAGGATCTATGCTTTGAAGTTTTGAGTTACAACTCTAACATTGGTTGGTTGTGCATTTTCTCTTTTTTTCTTAATCTATTTCTTAATGTTTTAAATTTTATTTTAAAGAATTAACTTTTATTTTTGTTGATGCTCTCTATTATCTGTTTTTCATTTTATTAATTACTATTCTATCTTTAATATTTGTTTCATTCTATATTTTTCTCAGTTTAATTTAACTAATTTTCTGAGGTGGATGCTTAAATTATTAGATTTTAGCTACTTTTTCCCCTTTCAAATATAGTAACTGAAAGCTATAAATTTCTTCTAATCATGGCTTATGATGTGTCTCACAAATTTTGATAGGTCTATTTTTCATTGTTATTCAGTTGAAGATACTTTCTAAATACCATAGTAACTTTGTCTTTGATTCTGGATTACTTGAAAGTATATTACTAAACTTCCATTGCATGAAGATTTATTTATTTATTATAACCATCTATTTTTAAATCAATTTCTAGCTTAATTACACTGTGGTCAGAGGAATAAATTTAGTCTGATTTTAATCTTTGAATTTTGTTGAGACTCACTTTGCCACCTAGTATATAGTTAATTTCGATTGATTTTTCCCCAGTGTTTCTAAAAATATTTTCTTATTCTGCAGTCTTTTTTATACATGCTCATTAGGTGAACTTTGTTAATATTCTTTTCAAATTTCTATTCTGATTTTTCCTGATATTTTCCATCATTTATTTTTTCAGTTAATACAATTTGGTTTTGTTTGTTTGGTTGGTTGGTTTTTTTTACTTGACGGAGAAAAAGAGAGATCACAAGTAGGCAGAGAGGCAGGCAGAGGGAGGAGGAAGCAGGCTCCTCACTGAGCAGGGAGCCCGATGCAGGGCTCAATCCCAGGACCCTGGGATCATGACCTGAGCAGAAGGCAGAGGCTTTAACCCACTGAGCCACCCAGATGCCCTACAATTTGGTATGTTAAACCTCTCTCTGTATTTGAATATACACACACATATACATAAGCATTATGAAAGATCATTCTTTATCTCTAGTAATGCTTTTTTTAATTACTTTATCTGTAGTACTATAGTTATAACAGTTCTCTCTTTTACAATGCCATCATTTTCCACTTTTAATATTAACATTTTCATATTTACATTTTAATATGTATTTTGTAAAATGGCAACTTTGAGCCTTTTTTTTTGTTGTTCAGTTTGAAAATCTTTGTCTCATGGAGTGTTTATTCCATTTAGATTTAATGCATTCTTAACATATGTTTTAGTTGGTTGTAGAATTCTAGTTTAGCAGGTTTTGTTTGTTTGTTTTATTTTTTTAATTTTTTTTAAGATTTTATTTATTTATTTGACAGAGGGAGAGAGATTACAAGTAAGCAGAGAGGTAGGCAGAGAGAGAGGAGGAAGCAGGCTCCCTGCTCAGCAGGGATGCAGGGCTCAATCCCAGCACCCTGAGATCATGACCTGAGACAAAGGCAGAGGCTTTAACCCACTGAGCCACCCAGGCACCCCTGTTTGTTTGTTTTAATACTCCGTTTTTCTTCCTGGTATCTATTGCTCTGTAGACAACATTTCTTTTTAGTCTTAGTGTTTGTTGTTGCTCTTTTCAAGAAGGTATGTCCTTTCTTTCCACCTTTCCTGCTTTTAAGATTCTCTTTTTATGTTAACTTTTAAGCCATTTTACTGTGATGTGTCTAAGTAGGATTTTGTTTTATTAATGTAGTTTAGTGTTTGTTGCATTTTTAGAATATGTAGGTTGATGTTTTTCATCATTTTGGAAAATACTCAACCATGCTCCCTTTAAACTTTTTTGCCCCCTCTCTCTTCTGGGTCTCAAATTATACTTCTTTCAGAACTTTTTTGCTGTATTATCTATGGCTTCAGTGTCTTTTACCTTTTTATGAAAACATTTTATATTATTTTTGTATCTGAATATTTTGTATCTATTCTAGTTCCCTAGCTTCCTTTCCATCCGTAGAATACTTAATTAATTTTCATTTCTTTTAGTGAAAGTGTAGATATATTTTTCATTTTCTTCTTATCTGCTGAAGTTCTTCATCTTTCCTTTTATTTCTTTGAACGTGCTGTAACCATTTTAAAGTTCAAAGTTTAACTCCGTTGTGTTGATCATTTATGGCTCTTTTGTTTACATTATTTCTCTTATTTTTCAATCACATTTTCTTTTTTTTTTTTTTAAGATTTTATTTATTTGACACAGAGAGAGAGATCACAAGTAGGCAGAGAGAGAGAGAGGAAGAAGCAGGCTCCCTGCTGAGCAGGGAGGCCAATGCGGGTCTCGATCCCCGGACCCTGAGATCATGAACTGAGCCGAAGGCAGAGGCTCTAACCCACTGAGCCACCCAGGAGCCCTTCAATCACATTTTCTTGCATTTTTTAAATACCTGGTTATTTTCTACTGAGTGCTCAATGCTATGCCTACAAAATTTAGAGATTATTGAAACCATGGATTATGTTTCCTTGGTTCCTTTAAAAGGTAAAAGGAGTGTTCCTTTTACTTCTGGCAGGTCATAGTAGAAACTAACAATCCTATAGCACCTTAATCTAACCAAGCATTAAGATGTTTTAAAGCTGGACTCTAATATCCCCAATTGCTATTCTGTTCACTTCCTATTCCTACATTGAAGCACTTGGGATTCAACTGAAAGTTTCGGTGAGCATAACTTACCAGGGACTCTATTGATAGGCTTTGAATTCCAATTATCTTAAGTTCCATGAGTCCATCATAAACAATTTTCAAGATTTTAGTCTCTCAACCTCTTCTAGAAGTGGCAGATACCCTGAGGAGAAAAGCAACTTTAAATATCAATCTTACCTCTCCGGGTTTCTTTCTTCTTTCAGTTCTTACTATAATAACTCTCCATTTCTTTGTAAGCAGGCAGATGATTTCAAACATTCTATTTAAAATACTTTTTTCCCAGCCTTACTTGTTTTTCTCTGCATTAGCTAGACTTCCATTCTCAAAATACTTTTGTTTTTCACAGTCTTGCGTATGGCTTTCATGTTGACAGATAATTTTCATTTTAAAAACATAACTCTGTCTACTCCTCCTGCTCCTCCTCCATCTCCTCCTCCTTCTCCTCCTCCTCATCTCAGAAAATTGTTAGGTATGAAAATATATTAATCAATCCTCCTGTTATGGGTTGAATTGTGTCCCTGAAAAGGTATGTTGAAATTCTAACCCCTGGTCTTTGAATGTGACCTTATTGGAAATAGGGGCTTTAAACTTATAATCAAATGAATATAAAGCCATTAGGATGGGTCCTAATTTAGTATGACTAGTATCCTTATAAGAATAGAATAGAAACAGACACAGGATCACAGTGCGAATGCCCTGTGACAATGGAGGTAGAGATTAAACTGATGCATCTATAAGCCAAGGAGTGCCAGGAATCTCATAAACTAAGAGAATGGCCTGGAACAGATTCTTCCCTATAGACTTTGGAGAGAGCATGGTCCTGCTGACACCTTGATTTTTTTCCAGCCTCCAAAACTGTAAGAGAATTAATTTCTGTTGTTTTAAGCCACCAGTTTATAATACTTTGTTATGACAGCCCTGGAAAACTAATATATTCCACCCTTAGCCTTTTTAAACTAATATAATCCATGCTTTGAGGATTTCTCCAAATCCTACGTTTTAAATTGAATGTGGCCTCTCTCCTTCCAGTCATATTAATCTCATAGCTCTTTCACAGACATTTAATAGATTCTTTGTTAGCAACTGGTAACATTTGGGATGATTTTCTTTTACTGTTACCTTCTCTTTCTTATTTCACCTCCATATTAATGGTTACTCACTCATTTCTTACTTTGTATATACCAGGGACTATTTCATCCCTTAGCTAAAGTACCAAGAGATCTTAGGTAATTCCGGGAACCTCTGATGGCAAGATAAGTATTTGCTAAGCTCATATTTAGTGTTTAGGAATAGACTTCCTCTCATTTTCAACAAATTGCAGTGGTGAATTCTAAGGCACAACAGCAAGTGGACAGGTTAGGTATAATTGGGTATGTTTATATTTTTAGTGTTTTTGAAACTTTTTCCAACAGCTAACCAATAGTAAGAATTTTTTTACATCATGATCACATTCACTTACACATACACACAGATCTAATTGGGAAAAAAAGAAGTTTCCTGCAACAGTGGTTAGCTTACTAAGATGTAAATCTTCTGTTATTTTCTATTCTATTCTGTGCTTTTATAGTTAAGAATACAATGTTCATGAACAATGAAAATGAATTCACAGTAAGAAATCATCATCAAGTTTGAAGATTACTGTGCAGGTGACTTGTTTTCTGCACGACTACTTTCTAATGGCTATCGTGTGGGATCTCACACGTTCAGTAAGCAGTAGAAAGTCAGGAAGAGTACATCACTCTCTCATTAGAGCTTTTGATTCCCTTCAGTTAATTCTCTGAAGTTTATTTGTTTATTCTGATTTCTGGTAACACCAGAAGAAGACATATTTTCAGGGATTTATTGAAGGGGTTTCTGTCTCCTCAAATTACACTCTATGAGAGTAATCTGTTAGTTCATTATTTGAAACTCAATCTTTTCCTGTTTGCTGTCCTTTTGTTGAGACAGAATTAAATTTCATAAAGGGGCACTTTTTATTTCAAATAGGTGGGTCTTTGGTTCTGTTTTTTTTTTTCTGTGTTTGATAAAAGCTGTTTGTAAACTTAGTTTTGGTTTAAACCATCAGATCAAATATATAGACAAATTCTAGTGCAAATATAAGCTACATTCTCAGAACTGCTCAACATCAAGTGTGAAACCCAAAAATAGCTTGTTCTGCTAAGGAGACAGGGTGTTTGCTACACTGAGGCTTTTCTGAATGGCTGACATCCAGAGATTCGTTTTCACATTGGTGCTTCCTTCCACCATTTGGGGCATGACAGGAAAAGATCAGAGAAAATATTGTTGGAAAGAGTTAATGGCAGGTGCCATGTTTGTTCATTGCTTCCTGCAGCCTTCAGCAGTCGATGCTTTTGCTATTAAATATTTTCATGTGTAGTTTCCTATTTGCCTTGAATTACTGAAATATACTAAGCATATCTCTCCAAGGACCCAGAGCCACGATGTAATAGGCTCCTGCTAATAGCTTGAAACTGTACAGCAATCTAGTTTTAAAATACAACACAAATCTTTATCTAAAAGCACTAACACCTCACTCTTGTGTTCGTAGAGTATGTTTTCACATTTCCTCTTGCGATGCATAGGAAGGGGGGAAAAGCTACAAGAGAAATGATGCATTCCGGGCAAGGAGCCAATTTAAAAAGTCTGTTCTTTCCAGTTTGCTGTCACTTGTCGTGGTTAAACAAAACACGGAGGAGAAAAAGAGAAATTGGCTTCAGTGTAAATGTCAACATTCTGATTAAAGCAAACACAAAGCATTCAGAACTCTTGACAAAAAAAAATTAAATTGAATTATGAAGGGTATGCAAATGGAGCCCTTCTTCTGTATGATTACTAGGACTTATGCATTTTGTATTTTCTGTCTGTGCTGGAGCAATCTATGCTGCAGGACAAGGTGTTCAGAAACAGGGAAGGGAAGGTGAACAACACATTTCCCAGCTGATGACAGTTGGAACCTACCAAAATACTAGCTCAGAAATAGCCCAATACTTTGCAAACACTGGGGAAGGTTAGAAAGCTGACAGTATGGCCTGGTGCTTTTAGTCTATTGTCTTTCTAGCCAAGCAGGGTCTTCTCCTAGGACACAAACCCCAAAAATATTTATTTAAAGGATTCAAAAGATGTAATTTGTTAGAGGGGAGGGCTTTAAGAAAACTCATATTAAAATGCAGATATGTAAACTATATAGTGTCAGTTCCTTCCAATCTCCTTTAACACAGACCTTAGAAATGGAATTGTTTGAAATGTAGTTTGAAAGGGATCTCAGCATGCATCCATGATATGCAGTTTTAAAGGTAACATAATACATTCCACTTCTGTAATTAAATTGAATGAGAAGATGAAAAAAAATGGTGTACATTGGTCTGACTTTCCCAAGGGGAGAATATATTTGTCTTCTTGAGTGAGTATGTATGGTTCTGTGTTAAGAGGCTATAATGTAGGAATGTATGTATGTGTCTGTGTTTTTGTGTATAAATAAGTTTATATGCTAAATATAAGAAAAAGTCTTCCATTACCTTTCATTCTTTACTCTCCATGACCTCCAGTACTATTGTATTTCTAAAACTTACCTTTACCTGTAATTTTATGATTGTTTTCTATTTCATCAGTGCTCTTGTCTCTTCCCTCCTTGGGCTATTCTGAAACTGCCTCCAAAGTTATAATATGCTCTCAGCATGTCATTTCTGTTTCAAAAATCTGAAACGGTTACCCATTACTGCTAGAAAAGTCTAAACCTTAGCCTGACATTCAAGGCTTTCTCAAGTGACTTCAAATTAACTCTATTCATTTCATAAATATTTAGAGTATCTACTGAATGTCATTTTGCTTTTTCTTCACCTGTTGCCTATATGTTTTATACTTTTGGCTTTTTTATTCCTCTTCCATCATACTCTGTGCTTTTTCATTTCTGCACCTTTATTTTTGCTGTGCCCTATCCTTGGGTGGACCTTCCTACAGCTATACCTGCCAGACCCTACCAGAAAAATCTTTCAAGTCTTCATTTCAAAGCTATCTCTTTCTTGAAACCTTTCCTATTACTATATTTGAAAATGACTTCTGCCTCTCAGAACTTTCATAGTTTTCTATTCATAACCCTTGGAACATATTAATATTATTGTGTATTTATTATACAGATCTCCCTGACTTGTGATGTGATTACGTCCTGATTAACCTGTTGTAGTTTGAAAATAATGTATACCAAAAATGCATTTAATACACCTAACCTCCTGAATATCATTGCTTAGCTTGGCCTACCTTACAGCATGCTCAAAACGCTTACAGTTGGGCAAAATCATCTAACACAAAGCCTGTTTGATAATGAAGTATTGAATATCTCAGGTAATTTATTGAATACCGTATTGAAAATGAAAACCAGAATGGTCGTGTAGGTGTAGAATGACTATAAGCGTATTGGTTGTTGACCCTTGTGATCATGTGGCTGACCGAGCAGCTGCCCAGCATCACAACAGAGGACCATACCACATATTGCTAGCCTGGGAAAAAGATCAAAATTCAAAAGTCAAAGTATGGTTTCTACTGAATGTGTATTGCTTTCCCGCCACCATCAAGTCAAACAATTATAAGTCGGAGACTGTGTATATCCTGCACCTGGCCAGAAAGAATCTTAGAAACTGAAGCCTTTGTTTCATGTATCTTCATGTCTTGCCCAAAACTCATGCATTGTAACTGGTGAGTTGTAAATCCAGATAACATTGCAAAAGTTATGTCACCTCTCAATGTTCCAGTTCCCTTGTCCATGAATTGTGGATGAAAATCTTTCTGTCTTGGGGCATTATGAAGAGTAAAGGAGATGTTTGTGAAACCGTGTAGAATTCTAAGTATTACGTATAATTTATATTATCTCAATTTTTATTTTTATTTTTTTTTTTTTTAAAGATTTTATTTATTTATTTGACACAGAGAGAGAGAGATCACAAGTAGGCAGAGAGGCAGGCAGAGAGAGAGGAGGAAGCAGGCTCCCTGCTGAGCAGAGAGCCCGATATGGGCCTCGATCCCAGGACCCTGAGATCATGACCTGAGCCGAAGGCAGAGGCTTTAACCCACTGAGCCACCCAGGCGCCCATATTATCTCAATTTTTAGTATTGATAATGCATCCAGATACATAAAGAATGAAGATAGCAGTACATATATGTAGACACTAGAACAGGAGCATCAGCTCTTCGCTGGATGCTTTTCATAGATTTAACAGAGTTCTCCCTGTAACCTTGTAAGAATATTGACTGTATACCTGAAGTTGGGCAGGCTACATGCAGATTATCAGTCTGACTCCAAAGCCTGTGATGTTCTTCATACCCTCAGGAATTTATTCCTTGGACTATCCTAAATAACAGGAGAACTTTGTTAACCTAGACACAGAAACAGCATACCCCAGCCCTACTATGGACCAATCCCCCTATTCCTTTAGTGTGTGAAAATAAATTCACTGTAATTCAGAAGACCAGACATGTTTGCTTTGAACCCCAATACCCCTGTTTCCTGTGCTGCTGTTCTTCTCCCAGATCCATTGCTGTCTAGGATTTCCCTAAATCTGTGTCCTAATGCATTAATTCACTTTTTGTTTAACAGTTGTCTAGACTGCCTATTACAAATGCAGATCTTGGCCCCCACTGCAATAAATGTTCCAGGTAATATTGATGAAACCTGTCTTCAGACCACACTTTGAGAAATAATGCTGTAGACAATAAAGTTCAAATGTGTTTAGGGCATACTCTGCCCCAATCACACAGAAACTTTTTATATGGTATAAAGTGAGACTTGTAACATTTAATAGGATGGAGAGACTAGAGATGATCAAATATCACTCCCCAGGGCACCTGAGTGGCTCAGTCAGCTAAGCATCTGCCTTCGGCTCAGGTCATGATCTCAGGGTCCAGGGATCAAGCCCTGCATTGGGCTCCCTACTTAGTGGGGTGTCTGCTTCTCCCTCTCCCTCTGCTTAAAAAAAAAAAGTATATATATATATATATATAATAAAAATAATATAAATAAAAACATGTTTATATTTTATACTATATATGTATGTGTATATATATATGTATATATATATGTGTGTGTATATATATATATGTGTATATATATATTCCCCATTTCATTCAGGGAAATGAGACCTAGATTGAATTTAAGTAGAATTAACAAACATAAGGAATTAAGGCCAACTCGAATTCTTGTCGTTTTTTTTTTTTTTTTTAAGATTTTATTTATTTATTTGACAGAGAGAGATTACAAGTAGGCAGACAGGCAGGCAGAGAGAGAGAGGAGGAAGCTGAGCAGGAAGCCTGATGCAGGCCTCGATCCCAGGACCCTGAGATCATGACCTGAGCCTAAGGCAGAGGCTTTAACCCACTGAGCCAGCCAGGGGCTCTCTTGTCGTGGTTTTTTAATGGAATTCTCATTCATTCATTCAATACCATCTTCTTGAGCCCCCAAATTATAGTGTTATGCACTGAAGAAAGCCAGCCATAAATAGCCTCATCTGTCTGGGACTTTACAGTCTGGATGTGGAAACTACATTGTCCTATAAACCAAAACTATAAAAAATGACCAGGAATTCCAAAGAGATTATCACAGGTGTATTTCAAATAGTGAATTAAAAACATACACACACATTTTAGGTTTTTATGTGTAACATGGGAGCTGGTGTGAAACAAGACAGGTGTTTTCAGAGATGGTGATGGTTTTTCTGCTTCATCATCAACAGAGTCCTCCTGAGGGGGAGGGGTCAAGGCCTCTCCAGCCCATTTCCCACATTTCCTCATCTGTGCACTCAGATTTGGGAATGATGGCTTCTTTTGTTGTTGTATTCATGTGGAGAAAAATACACGTTCTTTCCTTCAAAGTAAACATTTTGGAAACTGTTGTGATTGTTCAGATTTCTTTAAAGACCTTGACGCCACTTACCATTGCTTTTTAGACTGCAGGGAACATAATGAAACTGAAGTCTCTCATGGAGCTTTTATTCCTCTTCTTTCAGACTTAATAGAAAGCAGTAGGGGACACTTGGGCCACCGATGTCAGTGCCATTTCAGGGTCTGCTTTGGTTTTATTCTCAAGAAAAATGGCATTGGATTAATTTTTTTTTTTTAAACTGATGTTTTGCTTAGAAGAAGCCCTGACATTTGCCATTTATCTCCTCCTCTTCCTTCTCCTCCCCCACTCCCCTGGCCTGCTTTTTCTTCCTATGGGGTAGGACAAAGGCCTAAGTTTGAATGGGGTCTTTCCCTGAAACATTGCTTTTATCAAACTTTATTTGACCATGGCCCACAGTATAAAATATATTTTACATTGAGACCCAGCAGGAAAAACAAACAGAAACACACACACACACTCATTTTTTGACAAAAGTTTGTATCTTCATTGGACAATTTATACATTTTTTTCCCTTTAGACATCTCCCACTTCAAAAATACTAACTTTGAATATATCTTCTGATATTAGCCTTTAGCAGTGAAGTTTATTATTTTTTTTTAATATTGGGGTCGGTAGGGGTGAAAGGGCAGAGGGAGAAGCAGACTCCCTTGTTGAGCAGGGAGAGCCTGACGGGGCTCTGTCCCAGGACCCTGAAATCAGGACCAGAGCCAAAGATAGGAATTTAACCAACTAAGCCACCCAGGCACCCCTCAGATTTATTTTTTTTACATGGAATCTCCCTGCAATTATATTTCCTTATATGAGGATTCACTTTTCTTGAATTTTCAACTCATTTTATTCAACTCTAAACACAGCATTTTCACTTCTGAGTTCTCAAAAATCCTAAGTAGCTATCAACAGACGAACAACGAACAAAACAACAACAGCAACAACAACAAACAAACCTTAGTTGTAAGTCACATTCTCTGATATTTTTGATCCATTTAAGAAATACTAAATGAACTTCCATCCTTAATGGCTTACAACAGGCAAACTGAAAACCCTGCCTCGCAGTCAATAGGTTGTTAGTGGCTGCAGAATTCTGGGAAGGATTCCCAGGGTGAGCTTAGACGCCAGTGGAAGGCAAACAGGAGTTGATTACTCAGGTCGGCCAAGGGAGTAGCCAGCCACTGAGCCTTTCGGAGGTAGTGACATTCTTTAGCATTTAGATAGTTTTGAAGTCCTCTGGGACGTCAGCATTTTACTTAAACTGTGGATCACTCAGGACTATATTATGACTTTTGAGGATCCTAGGCACTGTCCTTCATAGGTTCCTTTGTCAATATGTACATTTACATATCTATCTATCTATTTATCTATCTATCTATCTACTGACTGTGTTGATATAAAGACAAACGTAATCCAGGCTGGATTGATAATGGAATAATTATTTATTATTATATTTGTTTTTATCTTCTAATTTTAAAAGAAACTCAAATTGAAATATTTTCATGTTAGTTTACAAAGTGGCCCTCTGTACACAGAGGTCAAGGAGAGACTGAAGAGGCAAGCCACTCCAGATTGGTAGTTGGCACTTTTAATTAGGAAGAGAATTTACATATGAGGCTTATCTTGGGGCAGCTGCAAGATGAATAGATATCTACGCCCACCCACCAGCCAGAATCCCAAGTTGATATAGAGGTCTTAACTGGGTTCAGTCACATATTTAGCTTAGATGATGTCAACAACACCCTAGTCTCTCAAGGCCAAGTCCTTCAAATAGCATCTAGTTTGGGAATGGTGGGCGGAAAGTACATTTCGAGGAAAGGAGTGGCTGCCAGCTTGTTGGTCAACTGGTGGTCTCATTTTTCAATGAGCTCTTCCAACATTTCATGAACTACTAACTGTATAGTAGGGACTGGATACTGTGCCTATCATCTGGATGAACAGTTTGTCTAGAATCCCTAAATTTTAATACAAAGTATACTTTGTAATTCACAGATGAAAGAACGGACTCCTTTCCTTTTATGAGTAGAAAACATGTTCTATCTAATTTCTAGAATAATGAAGATTAGATTATATATTGCATCCACTTCTTTTAGCTAATAGTACAAATTTTGTGGTTGGTTATTTTTTTTTTAGAGATACCATAGTGGGTGTGGGTAGCAGAACTATTTGGAAATTTGGATGGAGCCCAGTGTATGGGTCAAGATTAAGCCTTTGAAATTTTACAAGGAATTAGACTAGAGGAGGGGAGCAGTAGTTTAGAGAAGGGATTCAGAAAGTTTGACAAAAATAGAATATTCTTCAGTTTCAGCCTTTTGTTCAAAATCAAATTTGTCTAAATCAAATTTCTGTTTCTAAAGGAAAAATATATAAAGTAATATATATATATATTTGAAAGCAATAATAGTAAACAATGCAGATAATAAAAAGAACATCTATAATTCAATAATTCCACAGATATATAGTCACTGTTAATATTATGAACTATAACTTTAAGAAGCATTTGCATATATGTATGTGTGAACATATACAACTTTTAACCAAAAATATGGCCTATTATTATAGGTTGTTCGGCCACCTTCACTTTTACTCAAAAATAAGTCATAGGCAACTTTCATATCACTAATATTTCATCTAAAATATAAATCTTAATCCACAGTAGGACAACCCATCACTTGTTAAGTGGGCCTCTTGCCTGTGGAATTCAGGTTTTCCACAGTTGTTTGCTAATACAAACAGTGCTGTACTAAATTTACATAAGCCTGTGAACACAGATGTATGCATCTGTATTCTCTCAGAAAAAAAAAATCATAGAAGTGGAAGTTCTGAGGGAAATTATTATATACTTCAGATAGTTAACTGTTTTTGCATCTTTTCTAGAATGACTTGTCTATTCATGCCTATATCCCATTTCTCTCTTACTTTTTTCTTGATTAGAAAACATACTTCATATAACAAAAATGTTAACCCTATGACTGTTGTACATATGAAAATATTTGTTCTAGTTTATCTACATTTTTTGAGGTTACTTTCCTTCTCTCTACAGATGTTTTAAAGTTTTATTTGGTAAAATTCATCAGTATTTCCTGTTTGATTTCTTTCTTTGGTGATAGGATCATATAAAAACATTTCTACACTTTAAAATTACATGTCTATTCACTGATATTTCTTCTGTTATTTGAAGTTTAAAAAATGTCTGTATTTAAATTATTTGTGGTTCATTTTGGTATGGTATCTGAAGTATAACCCAATTTTGCATTTTTTTCCATCTGCATTTATAAACATAATGCATTCCTACTTTTTTGAGATTGCTTCTATATCCTGTACTAAATTCTGATATGAAGTGTGGCTGATTTCTAGACTCACTTTTATTGATCTTTTAGTCTCTTTCTGTACCAGCATCAGACTATTTTAATTTTTGAAGTTGTAAAAAATAATAAGATAATGAACTAATTATGTCTTTTTTCCCCAAAATATGAGCTATTTTGTCATTTAGTTAGAAGAAATATATAAATATGTTTTTTTCAAGTTAAATATTTGTAAATCTTATTGAAACCATTAATTTTAATTCAGAAGAATAAGTGTCTCACAGAATTGTATCTTTCCCTCCAGGAACATAGGACAGAGCTCTATTTATTTATCATGTACACACACAAACACTTGCATGTAGATGTGTAAATATATAGCTAGGTAAAGTTTTATAGACTTCTTTGACTAATATTATTTTCTTGATATTTTTTATTTTGGTTGCTATGGCAAATGTAACCTTTTTTTTTCCTTATGGGTTCTAAGTGGTTATTGCCACTGTATAGAAAAGCTTTAGGGTTCTCTACTTATTTTGTAACTGTAAACCTTACTGTATTTCATTGTTAGCTCAAAATAATTTTTCTTTGATTCACTGAGTTTTTGGAGTAGACAATCTTATAATCTGTAAGTAATGGTATTTTGTCACTTCCTTTATAGTATTTATAGCTCTGTGTTTTTATTATCCTATTTCATCAGGTAGAACTTTGGAAACTTGTTGAATAATAGCAGTGCTAGCAGGCATCTCCATTTTTCCCCAGAATTTATAGGTAATGCCTCTGGAGTTGTATAGTCAAATAAGGTGTACATAGTTTCAAAACAAGTTTTTATCCATATTCCTTTTTCATTCTGAAGTTTAAAAAAAAACAGATATGGATTTGAGCTTTTTGAAATGCACTTTGACAACTATTAGGTTAATCATGTTTTTATCTCTCTTTTGACCTATTGATGGAGAAAATTGTATTTATTACTGTCCTAATAGGTGAAGCCATCTTCCCCCCCCCCCAGGAGGTGGGGGAGGCAAAGGGAGAAAGACTCTTAACTAGGCTCCATGCCCAGCTCAGCCTGATGCAGGGCTCAATCTCACAGCCCTGATATCATGACCTGAGCTGAAATCCAGAGTCAGACACTTAACTGACTAAGTCACCAAGGCGCCCTTGGTGAACCCAACTTGCACACCTGAAGTTGTCTGGCCATGATGTACCATTCTTCTGATATGGCACAGAATTTAATTTACTAAAGTTTTACTTAACATTTTCACAGCTATACTTACAGGTGTTGATTATTCTGCAATCTGGGTGCATGCGTGTGTGTTTGCATACATACATGATCTTTACCAAGCATGGTATCGGGTTTATTCCTGCTACAAAAAATAAACTGAAGAAATTTATTTTTCTCTGTGATCTGGAACGATTTAGATCATGAAAATGTTACTGTTTCCTGAAGATTTGATAGATCAACTCAACAGTACTCTCACCTACATTGCTTTGTATTTCTAGTCAGTTTCTCCAGGATTAAAGATGACTTTCTTCCCATAATCTCCTAAGTACCTATCAAACCTCTACCATGCTGAATTCACTAGAGAGACACAAGAAATAGTCACAGAAGGTCTGCATAAAAAAGATGGTGTAGAAACCAATTCATTCTAAGACCAAATGGGTGGGACACACAATGCATTTTATTGGAATTCAAAAGAATTAGCCAATAGTATTGACCTCTTTGGCTTGGAAAGTTTTTTGTTGTTGTTCCTTTGTTTTGTTTTGCTTTTCTCTTAATGAGGAGGATTTGAGCTTAATCTCAGGGCTACCCTAACTGAGAAATACTAAGAGCACCTTTGCTTTAAGTATGAACTGCTGTTGGGATATTGACTATAGGCACTGGAGGACATTCTGGCAGAACTGAAAAAGCATGAGGGGTACAATGTTAGAATGAAAGACTGGAGTCAGATGCCCAGGGAACCTGTAATGTGTACAGTTCTTCCCCCTCCAGTGACCTATTTCCGTCTATACATGCTTTAACGAAAACCTCCAGCCCTTTCACATATAATGTCAAAGGTTCAAATAGATAACCTGCAGGCTCCCCTCCAATTTTTTGACTCTCTGACCCTTTGAGGTTCTAAAGCCCCAGAGTGTCTCTTGGCCCTTGGAATTGGGCATGATTTGACTCAGGACTTGGGTGAAGAAATGATTTTCAGTTTAGCCTATGTAGTTTATTTCCTCACTTAGTCATGAACTTCCAACTCTTTGTGAGCCAACAACAACAATAGTGGTTAGTATAAGTCACATAAGAAAAAGGCACATCTATATCTTATGAGTCTATTTACAAAGGGAATTATAGAAGATGTCTGCTTACTAGAAAAAAAATCACCTAAGTTAAGACAGTGAAAGTGCCATTAAGTCATTTTTCCATCCCTCAGAACCTGGCAGGGAATTGTTCCCCGTGGTGCATTTTCCTGCTTCTCTTGCAGCCAGGTTTTAAACATCTTAAGCTATAGCACTACTGTCCCCTCCCCTGAGCAGTGACTATACTGCCTCATAAATCTCTTTGGTTGGAATTCTTTCCAACATAACTCCGGGTCCCTTGTGATGGATTCTTTCTGCCCCTGGGAGGCCCCTTAGTTTTGTCATGTGCTAAAGGAAAGAAAGCAGGAATTGAATTGTGCAAACATCAGAAAGCGAGTCTTGCTATCCTTTGCTTACTTTCTTAGCTACAAATTGAAAACTTTAGATCTTATAGAATGCAACACTGACATTATCACACAGGAAACCTCATAAATATCAATTAGTCGAGCATTCCTGGTAAGTTCCATGAGAAGGGAAAACTTGAACGTTTTATTCAACTCTGGAAACCCAAAGTCAAAAAGAGTGCCTGGCAAATAGTAAGTGCCTAATAAATATATGTTAACTGCTTGTTTAAATGAATGGATTGCCGCACATCAAACAAAATATTATGCCTGGTGGGGATGCCAGCAAAAGAAACATATGACTCTTGCCTCTCAGAAAACTGTCTAATTGTAGAGGTAGATTCATACTGGAAATTAAGTACTTTGTGGGTGATCGGGTTTAAGAGTCATACTGCGTATTCAGAGGCTATGAAGATGAGACATAATATTAATGGAGGTGGGTCCTAAGTGAATTTTGGGTTGATGGGCAGGTTTTAAATTGCCAGAGCGGAGGGGCAATCCATGGAAGAGACCACTCGTCTTTCCATTTGTCCCCTTAACTACTTCTCAGAACACCTGTGACTTTACCTCTCAATTAATCCACAATTCCTGAGGACCTGGTTTTATAACCTATGATTGAGAAGACTGTAGTGTTTATTCAAATGACATTGCAACCAGAACCATGACTGGTAAGTTAATGGAAACATGCTGCTCTGACTGAAACAAACTAGCAAGACTTTGTGATACACCCTGAACAGGTTCTCAGAACCTCAGTGACCCTCCAAGATCAGTCTGGGGCACACCTCTTATCTGTGAGCAGGTGAGAAACTCTGGTTCTATATCTCCACCTTTTTCCAAATACGGATTTTTCCACCCATAGCTAGCCAGCCCTCTACCTAGCTCTTTAGCCTAGGAGTGTTTTTTGTGAGCAGATGACAACCTAACACTTAGAAAGGAAGCACAGAGAACCTGCCTCAGCTATTGTTCATGTTTATGTGTGTATTTGTGTATTTTTTTCCATTTCAAATCTCTGAATAAATAGTGTGCAGGCAGTCACAACATCCCAGAACAGGTAAGCATGGAGCCCATGCATTACAATTCTCTTTTCTGTCAGAACAGCACATGACTATAGAACTGGCCCTTTGCATAAACTCTCAGGTGATTGCTCATAAGGTGGGTATAATTTGGGGTATCATCAGAATCCATCCTTTGCCTTAAACTGACTCCTGCCTCTGGTTGTCCTAAAGCCAGAAGCTCCCATATTAGACATCAAATGTAAAGAACCCCATTTTTTAGAAAATACTGCCAGGAGAGTTTATACATTAAATTTGTGTTACCTGTTAACACCTTTCCCTGAATTATTTTATCAGCTTAGCCGTCCATTCACTGAGTTAAACTTTAATGAAACGAGATATGAAAAAGAAGTATCTGTTTCTTTTGTTATGAATTGTGTTCCAAAGAAATTCATATGTTGAAGCCTTACCTCATCATGTGACTGTATTTGGAAGTATGGCTTTTAAAGAGGTAATTAAAATTAAACAAGATCATAAAGGTGGGCCTCTAATCCAAGAGGACTGAAGTCCTTCTAAGAAGAGGAAGAGACACAATGA
Source organism: Ailurus styani (assembly GCA_002007465.1). Classification (NCBI taxonomy): domain Eukaryota; kingdom Metazoa; phylum Chordata; class Mammalia; order Carnivora; family Ailuridae; genus Ailurus; species Ailurus styani. The sequence continues at coordinate 751,533 of LNAC01000577.1, forward strand.
ACACACAGAGAAGAGCCCACGTGGGGACAAAGGGAAATGGCCGCCATCTGCAAGTGAAGAAGAAAAGCCAGAGACCAAACCTGTGGACATCTTAAGTTTTGGACCTCCAGCCTCCAGAACTATGAGAAAATACATTTCTGTTGTTTAGGCCACCCAGTCTATCGTATTTTGTTATGACACCCCTAGCAAACTAATATACTTTATAATTTCATTATTAATACATTAGCGTTACTGATCTTTAGAATTACCCTTCCTTCAGCAAGTCTCACTTTGCCAACTCCTTTCCCCCACAAAAAAGTAAAGAAAACAGGGATCCACAGCTCTCCAGGGGTTCCCTTTATTCATCCTTATTACAGCACTGACTACATGGGGTTGAAAATTTCCTCATCACTCACCTGGTTGCACCAATACATTGAAGCCCCTTGCTGGCAAGGGCTATGTCCTGTTCAGTATTTTCTTGGTGGTCTGTAGTATAGTGCCCATAATAGGGTTACACACTCAAAAAAAATGTTGAATTTAATCAAATTTAATGTATTGAAAGAATGTTATGTATATTTTAGAAATACTCTAAAATCATCGCTTTCACGCCAAGAACCCATAGACATGACAGCACCATGATTGATTTGTTTTGTTATTGTTAAGTGGCGCTCTTATTGTTCTTTCTTGTAGTAGGTCTGGAATAAGAGAAGAGTCTATCAGGTAAATGATGGTGTTGTATTTATGATTGTGTATATCAGATAGTGAGTGTTTCTGTAGTCCTGAGTAACTGTTCCACACTCTACACAAAATCTGCTACAATGTCACATCAGTGGTTAAAAATCTCCAAGGCTTTCCTACGGATTCCAGAGAAACATTCCAAGTCTCTGTGTTAGCAGACATGGCTAGTCTTAGCCTGGCTCCCACCTAAATTTTTAAGTTTTGCTTAGCTGTCCCACTGTTGTTATGCACCCTTTTTATTTTTATTTTTATTTTTATTTTTTTTAAAGTAGGCTCCATGCCCAGTATGGAGCCCAGTGCAGGGCTTGAACACACAACCCTGAGATCAAAACCAGAGCTAAGATTGAGAGTCTGACACTTAACTGACTGAGCCACCCAGACTCCCCGTTATGCACCCTTTTTAGAACATACCACAAGAAATTCACTATTCCCTCCCTTTGTCCATCTGGAAAAACTCAATTGATATTTTAAAATTCAGTATAAATGTCATTTTCTGTGAAGCCTTAAGGATGATGCAAAGCAGTTGGTTTTTCCATTATTTTCCCATTGCATTCTGAATATTCACTGAATGTACACTCTCCACCTTCTGTTACAATTTCATAGAAATGCCAGCCCCCAAAAGTTCAAAGGAATACCAGTAATAACAACACACCATCACTAAGAAACAGTTGTCAAGTAACAATAGAATTAGATGGTGACTTCTGCCCCAAATCTCAACTGATCTTATAGCCTTTGTTTTCTTCACTCTCTTTATAGCCTAGGATTTATACCATAAAACAGATAAGACTTGATGATCCTCCTTTATTAGGTGTGGCATAAGGAGGACTGAGACTAGCTTGGCTTTCAGATTCACAGAAAATTTGGTTCACTGCAAAATGCTCATCTTCATAACATACATTTTGATGACAAAAATCTCAGATAAGTTGAAGTTTTTCCATTGCATCACTAGTTCATTTCCTTCCTTCTTCCAATTCTGTGCTTCTTCACTGCATGATAATTGGAGAGTATTGTATAATTCTCACAAGCAATATACATGCCAAATGTGATATTCACTACCAATTCAGAGATGTTTATTCTCAGAGAGCTCAGCCAACTATTTTGCCTTTGTCCTATGGTGTTTTATTAGTTTCTTATGACATAAACCAACTGCCCTGGAAAATTCTGAGATATACTAGATGTTTTTGACATCACGGAACCCAATGCATTGCTTAGACTCATGCAAAGCTCCCTAAATGTCCAATATAAATATATCATACTAAGACTAAAAGTTCATAAAACTAATATATTAAATATAGGGACATTGTGGGAAAACCTCTCAGGACAAAGGAGAATGCAATGCAACATAAAAATTATCCAGGTTGTAAACAAATCAAGTTTTACAATAATTTAAAGAATTTCAATATCTTGTTCTTCCTCGAATAAGTTAGTCTCAATTCATTTTTTTATTGTTTCCATTTCAGAACCCTTAGTCATAGATGCATCTGCACATGAGACCTGCCTACCTCCATACTCATTTTGGTTTAACTCCACCTGCACAATAAAAGCCAGTCTTCTCAGCAATCCATTGCCTTCACATTAAGGCCTGAATTCAGCCTTTAGGATTAGAACTCCTTAGTTCAATGCAACTCTCCCTTTATATATTATATTTTACTCTAACTAGACTTCTTGAAATTCTTCAAACATAGCATGTATCTTCATGCCTCTGGGTGTTACATCATTCCAGGTGTTTCTGCTGCCTGAAATACCCTCCTACAGTCAGACCATGTCTGTTCAATCTCAGGGTCCAGCCCAAATTCAATCTCCATGAATTCTTTAATCCTTTCATAGTTAACATAAACTAATTGTTCTTTAGTAATGTCACAAAACTAAACACAGCTTTTTGTTCTTTATCAGGTGGTGTGCTATTTGACATTTTCATGTAGTTTCCATCCTCCTTACCGTACTTAACATCCCCTCTCTCAAGAGTGTAAGTGGTGATTTCTTTTCTAACCATCTATCTTATGTCTGTTATCCTATTTAATGTGGCCCAGGCTATGTTGGATATAGACATTAGGATTTTCTGAACAATTTCCAAATATTTTATATAATGAAATATACAAATATTGAAAGAATTGATACATTTTACTCAAGAATATTTGCTGCTGACAATAAGAGAAAAGGCAAGTGCTCGGATATTTTCAAGAGAAACAGTAAAGTAAATCTTTAAAGAGACATTTCAAAAAGTAAAAGCAAAGGTACTTCTTATTTTTAAGGATGGGATGAGCTATCATCTTAAATTTTCAGAGATGAGCTCTATACTGTGACTCTTCAAATTAAAGTTTCTAATAACTTAGGTAGTAGGAAATTTGTACCTGAGACAGCCTAGTACCAAAGCCCACCTTACACAATTGAGAAAAATGTGTGTGAGCAAGTACAGAGTTCACAAGGAAGGGGAAAAAAATATTTTTTATCTCTGAAACTCTTGAGGAAAGTTATGTAGGAAAGATAGTCTTTCGCATAAAGTAGTTAAGGTCAACATTTGTCCGCTCTAACAGAACAAGTCTTCCATGGATAAGTGCTATTAACCAAGAGACCCTAAGAAGTAACAACCTAGGGACTGTAGTGATTGAAAGAAAACATACATTGAAAATCACTCTTCAAAGACTCTGAGGAGTTCTTTGGAAAAGAAATTCATTCATCTTTGTTTAACCAGCATTTCACAAACTTATTTAAACATGGAACACTGTTATTTTTCTGCAAAGTAACCTATCCAGCTGAGTTTAGAGAATTCTGCCTGCCAGGCTTTCCTGATGTTTACTTTACCCAGATTTTGTGTGTGTGTGTGTGTGTGTGTGTGTGTGTGTGTGTAGAGTAGGATAGGTGCATACATTGCAGAAGATCTCTCATGCCTTGGGCATTTCCTTCCTAAGGAGCTTTGATAAAGGATAAGAAGTCTCAGTTTTTCTTACTCAAGCCCTGCTCTTTCTAGTTGAGTGAGACCATCCTCACTCTCCATTAGCTCTTAGACATGCCAAAAATTGGAGACAAAGAAAAAAGACAAAGAAAATTAAACATCAGAGAAAAGAGAGAAAGAAGAATGGAGTATAAAGATGAAGAAATGCCTTAAAAACTGAATACCAATAGCAAAGCATAAAAAAGTCTCTTCCAGATGTAGCCAGCTAAAGTCTAACTGAAGTTTCAGCAGTAGGCATTCCATCTGTCATATCAAAACGTTTTCAATACCATCTACCAATACAGCACTAAATTCTGGACTGCCATTAATGTCAACCCATTTATAATTTTGGCCCACAGCACTACAAAAAGGCAGATGACAGCCTACTATTTCACACCTGCTGTTGAAATGAATAAAAATGACTGAAACCCTTAAAAGCAGAAAAAAGAAGAAAGGGAAAAATAAAGCCAACAACACTGCACAATAAGGCTGGAGAGAATTCCCTGCTTGCCTTGTGTTTTGAATACTAGGTTTTGGTGCTGATGTGTCCTTTATATATCTAACAGCAATAAATACAGTGTGGCCCAGGAATAGAAGCTGACCTGCTTGGGAATAATTTCTTTTCTCTTTGTTCAGTACTATTTTACCTGCACTTTCATGACTTACACTGGTCCACACTCTTCTTGATGTAAATGAATATGATACATGCTTTATGTAACATTCCTTGTGAACTTTGTCATATATGGTATTTGGAGTGTTTTGATGGACCTATACCAGCTGAAATGTTGGTACAATTTTTTTTAAAGATTTTTATTTATTTATTTGACACACAGAGAGGTTACAAGTAGGCAGAGAGGCAGGCAGAGAGAGAGAGAGAGGAGGAAGCAGGCTCCCCGCTCAGAGCAGAGAGCCTGATGCAGGCCTTGATCCCAGAACCCTGAGATCATGACCTGAGCCCAAGGCAGAGGCTTTAACCCACTGAGCCACCCAGGCACCCAGTACAATTTCTTGTACTTCTTTTGGATTCTCTTTATCGTTCTCTCCCTAAGAGTGTGCAGTACAACGTGGGGACCATAGATTGTTAGATATTGGCATGACATGTGATCTTGCTTTCTTCAACCCACCCAACTATAAGTGGAATGTTTAATATAACTTTGAATAATCAGATGCCCTGGTTGCCAATCCTTGGGTTTCTCTGATCTAGCCAGCTATAGTTACAACAGGCAGCTGACCTCAAAGTGTGGATGGCAGATCCCTACTTTTATTATAATATTAAGATATCATTTGCCTTTTTCACTGTCTTGACATTTGCATGGATGGTACTAAAGCTAGGGTGGGTGAAATTTCTGGCACCTAAGCAAATAATTTTTTTGTCTTAAAATTATCTAATAGTTTCAGTTTAAACCTCAAATTATTCATAAATCTGTGATTTGGCCATTTTGAAAACAAAGAGAAGTTTTCAGTACATTCAGAGTCTCTTGATAGAGCACAAATCCAGATTACGTAGAATGATATTGAATGGAATGTTCCACTCCTATTAGATTAAAATCAGAATCACAAAGCTGAAAACAAGTCCCAAGTACACACCATTCTAAAGTTAATCACAATGCAATACATTTTCCTCTAGAGTCCAGTTCTATTTCTTAGAACTTCAGCCTATATAAAGAGAAGATGAAGAATTCAAGAAAATTTACTTAACTGTGAGATGTCAGTCTTGGGAGATAATATTATGACTTTCTCTTTTTTCTCTCTGTTGGGAAGGGGGTGTTTCAATATCTAATTCGTTGTAGAGCTTGATGGTATCTACCAGAAAACTGATTCTCATTCCCTGGTTAAGCATCTGTTGAGACATCATTTTAGCTAATCTGACCTTAGACCTATTGGAGTAGGTAAAAAAAGAATTAGAATCTGTAGACAAAAAGAAGGGACATCCATGCACTCATATCATTGAAGTAGCAAAGGTGTATAAAGTAAGTTTCCCTTGGACCAACTGTATGCATCAAGCATACACAGGCTTGAAAAGACTTGCGTATGTTACCAAAAATGTGCCTCTGATATTGGAGGATTCCCCAATGGCAAAATACCTTGTATATTACCAAGAATTGGAATGAGAAGAAGTAATAAGAAGCTAAGCCATAAGATGGGATCGGGAAGGAGACAAACCATAAGAGACTCTTAATCTCACAAAACAAACTGAGAGTTACTGGGGGGTGGGAGGGTAGGGATAAGGTGGATGGGTTATGGATATTGGGGAGGGTTTGTGCTATGGTGAGTGCTGTGAAAGGTGTAATCCTGATGATTCACAGACCTGTACCCCTGGGGCAAATAATAAAAAAATTTAAAAAAAAAAAAGAAGCTAAGCCATAAAGGACTTTCTACACATCAGAAAACTTACCTCTTATAGGGCTTAACATGTACCCCTCTGAACTACAACTTGAAATACCCACCACGTATAGGCTCTGTACAGGTTCATGAGTAAGAAATACTTGATGTTTTCTGTTAGTTGCCCAGGAATCAATCCACTAGAGGAGAAAAAAGAGGAAGCAGAAAGGGAGGGGTGTTCGGGAACAGGCCCAATCACCACCACACAGGTCCCTAATGGAAGGAATTCAGTTTTATTTACCAAAAAGTGATCTGTAAACTCTAGAAGCAGCCTCCTCTGTTTTAAGACATGGGAAGATAAATTTTACTGCAAAATTGAAGGTAATAATCATAAAAAAAAGAAATGAAACTGTTTCAGATTTGTTGCCCCACTCAGTTCAGACTCCAATCTATCCTTACTAAAGTTGGTTTAGATCTTAAATATGACAATAGTTAGATTGTATACAAAATCCTAGTTCACACAACATTTTTTCTAATATTATTACTCCAGATTTCCAAATATTCTAAATAAATGAAAATGTCTCTTGTATATAATCCTAAGTGAGAAATGCCTACAAAGCAGCATTTTCATATTTATTTTTCCCATACAGCCAATATCTTCCTCTGAATCTCACAAATTCTAGTCGTATTGGTTTTTCTCATGTCAATGAGGTTACAGTGAATATTTGTACCTGCAAATAACCAATATGCTATATTTGACTATGTGCTGTCAGAATCCTCTAATTAAAAAGAATTGGTCTCTGAAACACTCGTCCTTGGCACAAATAGGAAAACCTGTCAACAAGGCATATGATTTGTAGAATATAGGAAAAATAAAAAAGAGTAGTAGTGTTATCATCCATCATTACTTGAAGAACATCTAGAGGCAGTCTGGCAACATTTGTCCAGAGAGTGAACAGTAGGATGCCTTAATTTTCCTGAATCATCACCTACTTTGGAAAGTCTTCTTTCTGTAAAATACATCGCTTGCCTTGCAAGCTTCTGTTGGGGAACACCGAAGCCTTGTAAGCGAGAACCATGAAAATGTAAGGAATTGTAAAAGGGATCTTCAGGGGTGCCTGGGTGGCTCAGTGGGTTAAAGCCTCTGCCTTTGGCTCAGGTCATGATCTCAGAGGCCTGGGATGGAGCCCTGCATAGGGCTCTCTGCTCAGCAGGGAGCCTGCTTCCTCCTCTCTCTGCCTGCCTCTCTGCCTACTTGTGATCTCTCTCTTTCTGTCAAATTAAAAAAAAAAAAAACCTTAAAAAAAAGGGATCTTCAAAGCTATTTAATACAACCTTCATAATTTATAGGTGAATAAATTCCGGCACTGATAAGTTGAATGACTTGCCCACAGTCCAGAGGACCATGATTCAGACCTCTTAATTTCAGTCTAGTCTTTTTCCACTAAGATTCCTGTTCCAAAAAGCATCTGTTTTTACCTCAGAAACATTTTACTTACCTCAGAAACATTTCCAAGTCTGAGTCTAAGGAACTTAGGCAAAAACCGGGACTATTAAGATTCTCATTTACTGTAAAGAAGAACAAGGACCACAACTAAACTGGTATTCTTTCTTTCTGGAAGACACTGCCAACTGTAGAGTACAAAAGATAAAATTAACACCTGCCAAATAAATGGATATCTAGGACACAAAACACCATTTCACAACTCCTCTTAGTTACATATAATGGTGCTTTCTGAGAACAAATGGAAGATTATAAGAACCATGGTCTCCACCCAAGGTGAATGTATAAGCTGTCATCCACAGGTATGAAATATTCCCAATATGAGAGAGTAAAGATGATGGATAGCAATGGATTATTCTTTCCTCTAGGAAATTTTAGGATCTGATAGCTCAAAATGTATGACAACTACAGGTTCATGGGGGATAGTTGTAATATCCTGCATAACTTGACAATTTGTAACAACTGCCAAAGGAAAGGATTCGTAGGGGCTAGAGACCAAAGAGAATGTTGGGAAGTAGATTGGTTGTTATTGTCAGAAGGGACTTGCTTGGCAAACTTAAGAAAAAATTGAGTGTCTATTGCCAAAAGAGTAAATATAGCAGTGAATTGTGAGTGAAAATTGGGGCACATCAGTCGCAAGTAATGCTGGGGTAAATAGAGAAGTGGAACCAGAATGAACAAATGCATAAAGGCAGCCATGTTGTTGGGTAACAGTGGGTTTATCAAATATTGACAAACATGAAATGATTGTAATCAGTCACTGTCAAAGGAGAACAGGTCCCCTCCTCTCTTTTACAAATGATCCAATTAAAGGAAACATGTTGGCTATAAAAGTCAAAATCAACAATGCACTATACACTGACAACCCATCCAACATATAAAATCAATAGTGCATCCTGCTGCCATCCAGCACAAAGCGACAGTAGCAACTTCCCCACCTCTTTAGTCAAATATGACAGTGTATCAATCGATCAAAACTCAGTACTTATTGAGCAAGGCTTCTGAAGAACGCAAACTGCATTGTGCCTCTACCCCCCCACCTCCTCTCATTTTATTTCAATATGTTTTAACTTAAAGGCTTAATACCTGAGAATGTTCTGTTGGCACACAGAGTGGTTTTTGTTTTGGTTTGGTTTTGGTTTTTGGGTGGGGTTTTGTTTGTTTGTTTGTTTTGTATAATCACCATACAATTTGACACTGACTATATTTACAATAAGATTATAAAAACACTGTAGGGCTAGAAATGCAAATGCCATTGAATTGGAAACTGTAATTTTAGTTGTCTCCATACCATGGCTTTGTCCAAGTCCGTCATTCAATGTGAAAAACCAGACATAGATGACTCCAATTAGTCAACAGGGTTTCAGGAGAACTAAAAGTAATCTGAAAGGGAATTGAACAAAGGATATGGAACAAATTGTGAGTTTGACAGAAAAAAAAGTACAATTCACAACTTAGTATTTGGTGTAGTGTGAAAAGGGCAGTGGATTGGAATCAGGCTCTGACTCCCTGTGTTCTGTAACCTTGAGCAAATAATTCTTCTCTGGATCTTAAACTTCTATGAAGTTATGGTTATTAGTAAGCTCAGTGGACTTCAGGAATGATGGAAAGACCAAAGGTTTAGTCATCTAATAATGTGTGGGGGGGTTTTTGTTTGTTTGTTTGTTTGTTTTTTTAAGATTTTTATTTAATTATTTGACAGAGAGAGAGAGAGGGAGAGAGAGCATAAGCAGGGAGAGTGGAAGAGGGAGCATCAGGCAGCCAGCTGAGTAGGGAGCCCGATGCGAGACTCAATCCTGGGACCCTAAGATCATGACCTGAGCCGAAGGCAGCCACTTAACCAACTGAGCCACCCAGGCACCCTCTAATAATGTTTTCTAAACATGCGTCTCTATCATGATAAGAGTGGGTAGTATTACTGAAACAAAACTTCATAGACAGTATTTATCAGTATTATACACAAATGCTCTCTAATATTTTCTCTTCTATTTTTTGTTTTCTTGATAAATGCTGATAAAGCCACGGTGTGAAAAACACTTTACTTTTCTTGCTTCCTTCCTTCTCCTTTCCTCCCACCTTTTCTCCCTTCCTTCAAAAGCATCTCTACCCTAAATCTAAAACTCTAATTTTTGTATTTAGCTGAATTTTTAGTTTTCTCTAAGAACTCTGTATTTCTCTATCCTATAGGGCTAGTACAATACAGGGACTCTCATTTTGTGCTTAATTTAATCCCCCAACTCCTTAGCCTTTTAAAGAACAAGAGTCATGTGAAAAAGGTATCTATTACCCATTTTTTTTTTAATTTTGGGAAAATATAAGGGCAATTATATAGTTATTTAATTTTTTTTAATTTTTACAATGTGCTGATAATATGATTTTAAGTAAAATTAGAAATACAACATTTCATAGAGAGTATGAATTCAAGTAATGAAACTATAAGAAAGACTGGAAGGAACTATGCTAATAAAACATTCTTTTACCTACTGATAGGAAATTTCTATGTAATTTCCAAACTTTTATGCTTTTTTCTGCTCTCCATAATATTTTTTTTAACATGTGCTACCTTGATAACCTTGTTACTGAGAACAAAAGACAAAGTGTGCTAGAAACTTTTACAAAATGATTTGGAATAGTTTGTCAAGCGTATATTGTATGTGTATTTTTCTCTCTCTCTCTTCCTATCTTTATTTCTCTTCTGAAAAAGAGTTGGTAATAGACTTACCTTAACTTTTTAGCCTCTGTTGCCTCTGTATTTCTTAAGGAATCCAGTACTAAGGTCATGTTGTTACCGGTGCTAGGATTTCCTTTTCCAAAACCCAAAGTAGCAATCTTAAATAAAGCAAAATCTGGCTACTACCTCTTTCCCTTTATCCAGCATGAATTTTAGTATGTGTAAGTTATAGATACAGTAATTGCTACCATCTATTCAGGGTTGATCATGTGTCAGCCATTATATCCTCTTCATGTTTGTGATCTCATTACTCCTCATAGCTATCCCAAGAAAGAGTTGTTACTGTTTTACAGATGAAGAAACTGTATTGAGTGATTAGATAGGTAGCTGTTTTAAGTGGTAGAACTCTAACATGAATTTGAGCAATCACAACAAAAACCCAGATGATTTTTCTCTTTACTTTATTTTGACTAATTCACAACATTTGTTGCATTTAATCCTTATGAATTGTTGAAGTCAATACTACCATTTTCACAACTTTATATGCAAGAAAAGGAGGCAACGGAATGGCAAGAGAATTGGTAATAAAGAGTGAAATGGTAATATATATTTAGAAGTTCTCAATAAAAATTCACTTCTCTTCATAAAAATTCTAACCAGATTGTTTAATTTTATCTTTTAAACTTTATTGATTCCCATAGGGGCTTACGGAATTTTGTCTCTAAATTTCCCCTTTCCCTCACAAAAATGAGGCAGGTATGGGTTTACTAATGATTCTGCCTTCCTTTGGAAGACATTTAGAAAATACATATATTTTAAAAATATAGTAAGGAAACAAAAATATACATGATTATCAATACTTTGGTTTTGACTATAAGCTGGCAAAAAATAATGTTACAATATTATTAACAAAGCATGAACAAATGAATCTATGGAAGCAATGCAAAGGTGGGACCTAACAGGACACTTGACCTTCTATTTAGTAAGTCTGCTCAATTTTCCTCTCTACCACAAAGAGTTCTTTGGTTAGTACCATAGCATCTCTATGCCATAATGCTGTCTCCCTCAGGATTTTGTCTTATTCCAGCTAAAAATTTTATCTGGTTAGTATCATAGCATCTATATGTCGTTATGCTCTCTCCCATAAGATTTTGTCTTATTCCAGCTAAAAAAATTATAATAAATAAATAAATAAACAAACAAGCAAACAAACTTTTATCAGCCATACTGTCCTGTTCAAAAGCCCTCACAGACTGCGCACTGGCATGGAAGGCCTTTTACGTGGGAGCCATAATTAGCTTTTCTAATCTGATTTTCCACATCTGTTTGGGGTAGGACTGTGTTTTAGGTTACTCTCTCTATACTTCTCTGCTTAGCACAGTGAAGAGATTAATAGAATTTTAGAGCTGAAAAGACCTTAAGGCTCATCTCTCCAAACCAGGTCATTTAAAATAAAATATTAGTGCTAAGGAATACTCTAAGTCATACAGAGAGTTAAAGGCCAAGGTGTTAACAACACCTTTTCTTTTAGCTCCTAAACATGTAATTAGCTCAGAAAATATTTGTTGAATTAGTTGCATTATTTGCCATACATTTGGATGTATTTTGTGGCCTGGTAGGAATTGCAGTATTACATAATGAATGGAATGAGCCAAGATAGGAAACATGTACAGATGTTGAGCAGTTCAATTAGTATAATACAATGATAGATTTTTAATTTTTTTTTAATTTAAATTCGATTTAGTAAACGTATAGTGTATTATTAGTTTCACAGGTAGAATTTAGTGATTCGTCAGTTGCATATAACACCCAGTGCTCATTACATCAAATGTCCTCCTTAATGCTCATCACCCAATTACCTCATCCTCCCATCCCCTTCCCCTCCAGCAACTATCAGTTTGTTTCCTAGATTTCAGCATCTCTTATGGTTAGCTTGCCTCTCAAGTTTCATCTTATTTTTCCTTCCCTTCCCCTATGTTCATCTGCTTTGTTTCTTAAGTTCCACATATGGATGAAATCATATGCTATTTGTCTTTCTCTAACTAACTTGTTTCGCTTAGCATAAGAATCTCTAGTTCCATCCACATCATTTCAAATGGCAAGATCTCATTCTTTTTTGATGGCTGACTAATATTCTAGTGTGTGTGTGTGTGTGTGTGTGTGTGTGTGTGTGTGTGTGTGTGTGTAGCACATCTTCTTTATCCATTCATCTGTTGATGGGCATCTGGACTCTTTCTGTATTTTGACTATTGTGGACATTGCTGCTATAAATATTGGGATGCATGCAACCCTTTGAATCACTATGTTTGTATCCTTTGGATACATACCTAGTAGTGCAATTGCACTACTAGGTCACAAGAGGCCTTTTAGTTTTGTTGATTGTTTCCTTTGCTGTGAATAAGCTTTCTATCCTGATGAAGCCCCAATAGTTTGTTTTTGTTTTTGTTTCCTTTGCCTTTGGAGATGTGTTTAGCAAGAAGTTGGTGCAGCTAAGGTCAAAGAAGATGCTGCCTGTGTTCTCCTCTAGGATTTTGATGAATTCCTGTCTCATATTTAAGTCTTTCATCCATTTTGAGCTTATTTTTGTGTTTGGTGTGAGAAAGTGGTCCAATTTCATTCTTCTGCATGTGGCTGTCCAGTTTTCCCAACACCATATGTTGAAGAGACTATCTTTTTCCATTGGATAGTCTTTCCTGCTTTGTTGAAGATTAGTTGACCATAGAATTGAGGATCCATTTCTGGGTTCTCTATTCTGTTCCATTGATCTATGTGTCTGCTTTTGTGCCAGTACCATACTCTCTTGATAACTACAGCTGTGTAATACAGCTTGAAGTTTGGAATTGTGATGCCTCCAGCTTTGTTTTTCTTTTTCAACATTACTTTGGCTATTTGGGGGTCTTTTTTGGTTCCATACAAATTTTAGAAGTGTTTGTTCCAGCTCTGTGAAAATGGTGGTGGTATTTTGATAGGGATTGCATTGAATGTATAGATTGCTTTGGATAGCAGAGACATTTTAACAATATTCTTCCAATCCGAGGTCACAACCAACACCACAAAAATACTAACAACTGTGAGAGAATATTATGAGCAATTATATGGCAACAAATTAGGCAATCTGAAAGAAATGGATAAATTCCTAGAAACATATAAACTACCAAAACTGAAACAGGAAGAAATGGAAAACCTGATCAGACCCATAACCAGCAAAGAAATTGAATCAGTAATCAAAAATCCCTCAATAAACAAGAGTCCAGGGCCAGATGACTTCCCTGCAGAATTCTACCAAACATTTAAAAAAGAATTAATACCTATTCTTCTGAAACTACCAAAAATAGAAATGGAAGGAAACTTCCAAATTCACTCTACAAAGCTAGCATTACCTTGGTCCCAAAATCAAAGACCCCACTAAAAAGGAGAATTATAGACCAATATCCCTTATGAACATGGATACAAAAATTCTCAACAAGATACTAGCTAATAGTACCCAGCAATTCATTAAAAGGATTATTCACGACAACCAAGTGGGATTTATTTCTGGGCTGTGGGGGTGTTTCAACATTTGCAAATCAATCAATATGATATGCCACATCAATAAAAAAAAGGATAAGAACCATATGATCTTCTCAATAGATGCAGAAAAAGCATTTGACAAAATACAGCATCCATTTTTGATAAAAACCCTCCACAGTGTAGGGATAGAGGGAAAATACATCAACATCATAAAAGCCATAAATGAAAGACCCACAGGAAATATCCTTAATGGGGAAAAACTGAGAGCTTTTCCCCAAAGGTCAGGAACAAAACAGGGATGCCCACTCTCACCACTGTTGTTCAACATAGCCTCAGCAATCAACAACAAAAAGAAGTAAAAGGATCAAATCAGCAAAGAAGTCAAACTTTCACTCTTTGCAACTGACATGATACTCTATCCAGAAAACCAAAAAGATCCCACCAAAAATTGCTAGAACTGTTACAGTAATTCAGCAAAGTCGCAGGATATAAAATCAATGCACAGAGGTCAGTTGCATTTCTATACATTAACAATGAAGCAGTGGAAAGAGAAATCAAGGAATTGATCCCATTTACAATTGCACCAAAAACCATAAGATACCTGGGAATAAACCTAACCAAAGAGATAAAAGATCTTACTCTGAAAACTGCAGAAGACTTATGACAGAAATTGAAGAAGACACAAAGATATGGATAGTTGTTTTCTTTGTTTGTTTGTTTTGTTTATTTGTTTTAAGACTCTTATATGGAGCTGGTATGGAAAGAATGAGGAAGAAAGTTACCTGAATTCCAGCTTTCTCAAAATATGCCCCTCAGCATACTCCTAAGGAAATAAAACCATGTATGGGAAAGGTTATCACTAAATATTTCTCACCTTAGTGTCTGCGGGGCTCATCCATGAAACCTGGGATTTAGAATTGGAAGAGACCTTAGAGATAAGCCATGTATTCTAGTCACTTCATTTCAGGTGACAAAATGAAGGTAACAGTTTAGGATATGCTATACAAGGAACGCTTCATTAAAAATATCTAAGACAATCCATGAATGATCCCATCAGTGTTTTAAAATTCCATCTGCAAAGCCTCCTGGGTGCCAGGAATGTTTTCTTTGATCTGCCTCTCACAACTAGAAAAGGACTAATGGGTCAAACTCTGAGTCCCTCAGTTCCACATCAACATATACAGCAATTGATTATCAACATGGGGATTCCAGATTAGGTTTTCTAGGAGGAAAACAAACTGCTGATTAAAACCATTGATCCCAGAGTAATTTAGAAAAGTAACCAAAGAGATTATGTTCTTTTCTTCTCTCTGTTGGTGTGTCTATCCCACTACTATCTGTGGTGTTGGTTGTGATCTCAGATCGGAAGAACAAATATTGTTAAAATGTCTATGCTATCCAAAGCAATCTACACATTCAGTGCAATTCCTATCAAAATACCACCACCATTTTTCACAGAGCTGGAACAAACACTTCCAAAATTTGTATGGAACCAAGAAAGACCTCCAAATAGCCAAAGTAATGTTGAAAAAGAAAACCAGAACTTTCACACTTTAGTTATGTAATATGTTGAGGAGTGGTGGTAGCAAGGAATTTAATCAGGCACTGAGGCTAAATTTTCAAAATCCGTATCAGTATGAAGACCTTTAAAAAAGTTCTTTTTATACTCAAAGCCCTCAACTAAGCAGACCATACAATCATTTCAGTAGAGTGAGCCATTTCTGCGACTGATTTTTGGAATTGCCTTCAGAACACAAAGCATATTGTTTCAACTATTCCCCATTATGGCAAAAGTATGTCTTTGAACATAGTTTTGGTTTTTCACAATTAAAATGATAATTGGAATTAATTCTGGTTAGTAAGTGTGAAATCTGAAGTTATGAAGACATTTGGACTTTAAACAGGCTGTGGTTAAAAAGGAATGAGAGGGATTTCTTTATGTGCTTCTGGGAGCAAATTCTGAAGTGGAATACCAAGAAAGATTTAGATTCTGGTTGCAGGAACTGAATAGGTGTTGTTTCTTGACAGTATCAAATTGAAAGGCCAACACTGATTTGGATATAAGAAATGCTTTGCTGTAAGGGAGACTCCAATTAGAGCCAAAGAAACCTAGATTAGAATTCCATTTCCACTATTCTGATTTGTGGGACCTGGAAACTTAGCATATTTGCAACTCTGTTTCCTCATGTGAATACAGATTCTTTAGAGAGAAAAGAAATGCTTTATATAAAGCACCAGCTCAGTTTTGGTCATGATATATGCTCATAAATTATAGTCATTATCCTTAATATTAAGACACATTTGGTTAAGCTATTTATAGTTTGTAGTTGTCCCATTGTTATTGTTAGGCTATTTACTGTATGAAAGTGTGTGTGTGTGTGTGTGTGTGTGTGTGTGTGTGTGTGTGTGTGTGTGTGTGTGTGTATTTCTTGCAAAGTCCTTAAAATAAAGGCCTGATCTTAGCAAAAATTTCAGGTAGATTTTGAAAGATGCCTTTTCTGTGCTGCTTTCTGTGGCTTGTACCTTTTTGAAGATATTTGCATGCTTCTTCTAAAATGACCCCACTTGGGCGGCTGGTGGCTCAGTGGGTTAAAGCCTCTGCTTTCGGCTCAGGTCATGATCTCAGGGTCCTGGGATCGAGGCCCGCATCGGGCTCCCTGCTCAGCAGGGAGCCTGCTTTCCCCTCTCTCTCTCTGCCTGCCTCTCTGCCTCCTTGTGATCTCTCTCTCTCTGTGAAATAAAAAATATATATATAATAAAAAATAAAATAAAATAAAATGACCCCACTCATTTTTCAGCCAGGAGACTAGAGACACAGAGAACCTCCCTGCTTTAACCAAGGCCACATGCAAGTTAGCTGCTATTTATAAGAGCAAGGTTTTCTAACATTAAGTCAAATGATTTTGCCACTTTACCATCTGCTTCTTACCCTACCATAGTATTGAATGGATTAACATTCACTGTGAGCCATCTTTATGCACTTAACTAAACCTGTTTCATCTTCTTACCCACAACTCTAATATTAATTATTATAATAGTCTCACTTGACATGTGAGAATACCTAAGTTTGGAAAGGATAAGCAACTGGTATGAAGTCAAACAGTAAGGAAGAAGCAAAACTGAGTTGGAATTCAGATCTTCCTGAAAGAAAATCCAAATTCCAACCTCATTCACCTTGGAGAAAGCAGAGCATGGGTGACTGGGCTTTAAGATGCTCTAGAAGACACTTGATGCTATGAAGTATGTGAATCATGTGAATCAAAATATGATAGTGAGATAGCATTTTTTCACACCTGTCCCCACCTTCACTGCTCATATCCCAGTTCTGGATGTAAGAGATGTGCAATCATGTCTTTTTCTACAAAACCCTTCTTCCTTATCATTGCTGAAGTGCATCTCCAGTCATGACCTAAAAGGTGGAAGGACCACTAAGTTTTGTAGTGACTGAATATAATGAGCCCTATAGCTATGCCATTATGTAAATGAGTAGTATATGTTAATTTCTTTTTTCTTTTCAAACTTGCCTTGTGTGTCTCTAGTCTTTGAAGTTCCTGAGCTGCTTACCTGTGTGCCATTTAAGAACACTGGTGAGACCTTCTTCTCTGTACTCATATTCAATACTTAGGCACAACCTCATCAGACACTAGTATATACCCTTAGTCAGATTCACCGCCAAGTGAGAAAGCCTGAGTAGTTCAGAGCCGTGCTGTCCCAAATACTCAAAATTGTCTCTATGTGTGAAGACTAGGAGACTGACTTTGATATGTAAAGGTCATTGAGATTGGTGAACAGATGTGTCATCCCATCACATTAAATATTTTCTAAGAATCAGGCTCTTAGTGTAGCAAAATCCTCCCAGTTCCCAACTATGACCCCGACTCTTACTCACTAGACTTGTGTCCGTCCTTTTTTGTCTTGCTTTTGTACCAGAAGTTATAGACATGGAGGAGCAGAAGAGAGAATGATCCAGGTATACCTTGGTAGGCTGTTAGTGCAGAGCCTTGTAGAAGGGAACAAGACTTAAATTTGCCCAGCATCTGTGCTCAGCATCTCACACTCTTAAACCCTTACTGGGGTTAGATGGCCAGTAGGGGATTTGAAGGTTTGCGGGTCTGGTCCAACATCTCTCCACCTCAGCACAGCTCACATTGTTTAAAATGTATTTCATCTTCTTTAATAAATAACCCATGGGGGAGACACTTTTTCATAGTAGGCACTCCTTAAATGTCTCTTTGTTTGACCAGTGGTCTTATAGAGTCAGGATTATAAACCATCTACCAAAGTTCTGGCATTTGAAAGCACTTTTATACCCCAGCACAATGTTAGGTACTCTGAAATGCAGTAGAAACTTATGTACAACCCCAGGCATCAAGAGCTTATAATTAGCCAAAAGAAATTGGATTGGTTTACTTTTTCTACTGGAAAAACAACAACAACAACAACAAAAAACCCAACCTCAGCCATTAAATAAAAGGAGAGAATTCATTTCAGCTTCATTTTCTCTCAGCCTGTATATTAATATCTTGATTTCCCTGATAGTATCTAGGCATAAAAGTTATGTTTCCAATTTTTCATTTAAATGAAAGGTATTCCACATTGCCTGCTACACCCTAAGGACTAAGTAAATGCTCTTCAGCTTTGCTTTAAAAAAATAATAACCACACTTATTTGGATGATTTTCTCTACTGTGGCTTGAGAGAAAGCAGTATAGGGGCTGTGGCAACATTGTTAACCATACAAATGACCTTCTAATTGCAAAGACCCCCTGGCTCAACTGGGATATCACTTCTAAAATCATATCCTGGTAATTTATTCTCTCCATTCCCTAAAGAGCTGGCTTGAGGTCAATGTCATCATGTGAGAGACAGCTTCTCTCTTGATATAGCTACAGTAAACTGTTATCTTCTTTTATTCTTCCATTCTCCCTCCTCCTCCCTTACTAATCTGTTTTAAAAAGGAATTTCACATCAGACATGGTCAAATGATGATGATTTCATCTCTCCAAATGTCCCTCCCTGGAGACAATTAACCAACAATTATGGGATGAGTTCCCTTGAGGTCACAGAAAGGACCTCTTAGTTGGGGACCAACCACCCCAAAAGCAGGCCATGGAACACCAGAGCTGCAGGAGTTGCCAAGAAATTTCAGAAGAGCAAATGATGGCAAATTAGTTTACCTTTCCCTTCTCTGGAGTATCATCTTATCATTATTAAGATGAGGGCTTGGACTAGAAATCACAAGTCCCTCCAGTTCTAGTTAGAGAAGTCACCAGAGTGGCTTTCAGCTCTATATTGCACTTCCTTTCTCAGTCAGATTAAAATTCTTTAAACGTGGCTTTCCTCATGTCATTCACATACTCCAAAACTTTCCACAATTTTTTATTTTTCACCTGTATGGTCAATACTTTTCTGCCTGGCTCAGGTGTCTCTGCGATCTGGTTCCATAGCACCTGTCCCCTCCTGTCCATTAGAAACCTACTCCTCATCCAGAAATCTCTACCCTATACCTGTTTTTTACTCCATGCCTTTGTTCATATTGTTTCCTTCTTAGGCATGTTCCCTCTTTACTCCTCTCCAAATTGCCACCAATATTTAATACTTCTCTTGATTTTCTGCTCTTCTCTAAGGTCTTTCAAGCCTTTGCTGAAATTCTTCTCTAAGTCAGAGTTGATAAAGGGATATGTTTTAGGTTTGAGGGGATATATAATCTCTATGATAACTACTCAACTTCATGATTATAATGCAAAAGTAGCCATAGGTGATACGTAAATACTTGGGTGTGTCTGTGTTTCAATAAAACTTTATTTACAAAAGCAGGTTTTATGATATTTGTATCAATGCTATGATATTATATGACTTTTACTATCAATACCATGAGATACTCTGTTATTTATTGAGTAAAATAGAGTAACAATGAGTAACTAGACTTGTAATTTTCATAAGGGTAGGTGGTATGTTTATAAGTCTATTATATCCTTTATATTAATCATCACAGCACTAAGCATCTAGATTATGTTTAATATAGATACCATTGATTGAGAAGTTTCTTATTTTTCACTCACTGGCCTCATTGATCTCACCTGTAAAATGGCAGGGTTGAATTAAGATTTCCTCTATCTCTGGTATTTGATAGAGCCAGAACAGAAAGACTTAACCTTTTTTTTAAATTAAATAATGGCTTTCTTTCACTTTAAAAAATTGTAGTAAAATACACATAACTTAATATTTGCCATATTAACTATTTTTCAGTGTATAGAACACAGTGCTGTTAAGCACAGTTGTGTACACCGTTGTGCAACCATTATCCGCATCCATCTCCAGGACTCTTTTCATTTTGCAGAGTTGAAACTCCATACCTGAAAACCAAATTCCCCACTCCCTCTCCCCTCCATCGCCTGACAACCACCATTCTACTTTCTATCTCTGTGATTTTGACTACTATACATAGATCCTAGAAGTGGAATTAAACAGTAATTTGTGATTGGTTTATTTCAGTTAGTATAGTGTCTTCAGAGTTCATCCTTGTGTAGCATGTGTCAAAATTTCCTTCCTTTTTAAGATTGAATAACAGCCCATTGTGTATACCCCATTTTGCTTATCCCTTCATCTGTCGATGGGCACTTAGGTTTCTTCCATGATTTAGCTATTGTGAGTAATGCTGCTGTGAACACAGTTGTAAAATACCTCTTCAAGACTCTGCTTTCAGTTATTTTGAGGTATATATTTCTTATCTAGTTTTGCATTTAGTTTGTTCTTTTTTTGAGTTCCTTGAGTTGTAGAGATGGTAATTGATTCAAGAATTTTTTTGGTTGTTTTTTAATGTAAGCATTTATGGCTATAAATTTTCCCCTTAGCAGTGCCTTCTTTTTACCCTCAAAGTTTTAATATGTTGTGTTTTCATTTTCATTTTTAGGTGCTTTCTAATTTCCATCATGATTTCTTCTTTGATTCATTCCTTTTTAAGTATGTTGTTTAATTGCCACAAAATTTTTCAATTTTCCGGTTTTCCTTCTGTTAGTGAACTCTAATGTTATCCCATTGTGGTTGGAGAAGCTACTTTGAATGAAATCTACCTTAAATTCTACTAAGATTTAATTTGTGACATACCATATGGTATATTCTGGAAAATGTCTGGTAGGTGCCTATTTGGTCTTTCTCAGGGACATTTTTGTTGATTTATTTTTTTGCTTTGAACGGGCCATACTTCCCTGCTTCTTTGTACGACTTACGATTTTTTTTTGTTTTTGAAAACCAAACATTTGAATTTAATAATGTGCTAGCTCTGGTAGTCTGATTCTTCCCCTTTCCCAAGATTTGTTGTTTTGTTTGTTTCTATGGTTGTAGGCTGTGTCTATGTGTCTATGCAGAGCATTAGCCTGAAATGTAAACTTAAGGTCTTCTTGGACCTTTTCTGAGCCTCCATCTTCCTGTGGACATGTGTGGTGACTTTTGAATTTTTCTCATATATGTGATGGCCTTCAGTGTCCTATTCTTCAATATCTGACATCCAAAAAGAGAAAAATGAAGAAGGGGAAAAAAGGCACTTCCCCTACAAATCCCCCAGAAATTTCTTTAGCCTGAAGAGGAGGAGCTTACAACGATGGAAGTGGGGTGCAACAATGGCTGCCCATCTCTTTTGTCTGGACCTCTGTAATTAGAAGCAAGGATCAACGATCAAAACACAAATCCCTGCTATTTGGAGGACCACATCCTTGTTGGACACTCTGCCTCCTGTAAACAGTGTGCAGGCTGCTCCAAGAATATGTACATAGCTGCCTGCCAAAGGGCTGGAGGGTAGGGGACGGGTAGTTGCTTCTGAGTTTGGAGCTGAAATTGATGGAAATAACCATAGTTTACCACTAGAGGCTTTCCTTCGAAGTTGGAAGGCTTCAGTAAATTCTAGAGTTTTAAGTAATGCATCAGACAGAGTCTGCCAGTCCAATTGGTAGTGGTAGAACAGAATCCTGATGCTTCTTCACCATCTTTCCAGAATCCTCTTAAAGCCTTAAGCTTTTTTTCAGAGGAAATGTCAAACTTTACACACTGAAATGAATTGGAGCATTTATATGTCTTCATAAGCTCTGTTCTTCCAGGAAATGCCAAAAAACTAAGGGCTACTCCCTCTTCACCCACAAAAATTAAGTTTGAGATTAAGAAAATTGCACAGATGAGTCGTGGAGTCAACCTCAAGAAATCCCAGGAGAATCCAACACAAACATTCTAGGTTTAATATTTTACCAATAGAGCATCATTGTATTTCACATAATAATTAATGAACTAAGTACTTAAAATTTATATTCACTTGAGCTGTATACTCACACTTTTTTTTTTTTCATAAATATGACATTTATTTGTGGTCCTACAGCAGGAGAATGGAAATCTCTCTCAGAAATCAGAGATTCTTATTAACAAGAAAGTCAACTTTTAATGCAGTGTCCCCAAACTCCTACTACCTGGTTTTGGGCAAGTCAGGATCTCTTGACTCAGTGGGCTCAGAAAGGGATTGGAGGTGGGGAATGATGGGGAGAGAACTGTACTGAAAGAGAAGGTAGGAGAACAAAGAAAATTAACTATGCTCTTCCTTAAATTTAACCAAAAGAAAGAGCCTTACGGTACATTTTCCCCAATATGTAAGAGACAAAGATTCTCACCAGATACCCTCTTCTTCAGCCCTCTGATTTTTCTGAGGGATCAACACTGTTTAGTATTATACCAGTTGCAGCAATAACCAAAAGTTCAGCAGTCTGAAAAAGTTTAACTTTTTCTAGATAAATGACAGTGATCACTTAAATTTTCTTCTTTCTTCCCTTTTTTTTTTTTTTTTAGAGAGAGAGAAGTGGGAAGAAGCTTTTACTGCCTTCTTAAACATAACCCAGACATCACAGTCAGTTTAACTCTTGGTGGTATATGCTTAATGCTGCAAACATGAGTTTTTAGGTAATGATTAAATGCTTTATTACAGAAGAAGGGACTGCCTGTCTTCACATACTGCATGAGATGAGGAGTTATATTTTAGCATAATTTGGTCCTGTATTGGGCTTTCTTGCAAGTGTCAGACTGCCCACTACTACTTTAAATTTTCTTTTTCTCCTCTTGTTAGTAGCTAATATTATTCTGCACCTCCCCAGCCTCTGGTTAAATGTAGACCTCTAATGGGCTATGATAAGCAGGTAGGATACCCAAGGTAGTTAACTTGTTGGTATAATAAAATTAACTAGTTATAAGTGAAAGTTTGATTTTTATTATATAAAGTGTGATTATTACATAAAGTATGATTATTGGTGTTTTTTCTTAATATTCAACTATTTTTAGTGGTTAAAACATGAGAATAAGTGATTTTTTAGATAATTGAGGGTTTTTTTGTTTTTTTTTTGTTTTTTTGTTAAAAGAGAACAGGAGAGAGACAGAGAGAGAGAGAGGCAATTAGAGAATGAGAGGAAGATAGAGAAGGAAAGAACAAATTGTGGTTGACCACACTGTATATGCCCTATTGTTCTCCTGTTTGGCCTTTTTCTGCCCTGTTCATTGATACAATGCACTATCTTTCATGTGCTACCTGAGCCCATCATATTATTCAGTGAACAAGCAAGTAGGTATTTGGATTATATACATAATTATTTGTAGAACAAAAGAAAGTACAATATAATATACTTGAAAGGAAGATGACCAATGGCTAGGCCTTGAGACTTGACTAAAATAGCCTGTGTCACTCAAACAAGACACTTCACGTCTCTAAGATCCATTTTGTCTCTATCTAGAGTGAAAGGCTGAATCATCTGTAAGGTCCCTTCCAGCGCTAATATTCTAGGATTCTACTCTTTGAGATATGATCTTCCCTTTTAACTTGAAAATTTCCAAAACCATCAAAGAGCAATTAAGATCACAGAATGATGCACATTCCAGCTTTATTAGCCATAACAGATAATTTTTGAGGTTCATCCCCCAGATTCTGACAGTCTGGAAAGTTTTATAGATGGGAAACGGTGTCAGCATGGGGTCGGCAGCACAAATATCTTTTTTGGACTAAATTTCTGTGCTTACCAAGAAACAGTCTTGTCAAAGCAAATATCGGCCACCAACCTGCCAGTGCACATCCAAAGAGAAGGTGAGCTGACACGGATCAGATAAGCAGGAGAATAAAAACTTGTCTAAGCCACAGACCTTTGGAAATGCAGAAGTAATTCTGCTGACCTCTTTTTTTTCCCTCCGTAGAAATGTTGACTTGCGCCATTGTGATTCTGTGTGTAACCTAGGGCCAGACGAAGAAACACAGCAATACCACAAGGAAAGCTCCTCTCCCCACATGTCCAATTTGATTAAAACTGAGGCACATGTCCAGGTCCCTCCCTCTGAGAGCCAGACGTTCAGGGATCTCCAGATAAGTAAGGTTCTGTGGCAGATGCACTTTCTGCGGCTCAGAGTATCTGCTGTCCCAAATGAAGCTGAGAAGTGGGGTTTTTCTAAAGCGAAGAGTCCGGAAGGCCAAAGTCCAGTCCCCAAGCTTCCTGTACTTCATGTTCCATATTCATGGAAGCTTGAGACAGTAATGGAGGAGACTTGGAGAGGGACAGACTGGGTTAAATTTGACTCTGTTTTACAAGCTATGTGTTCTTCAAGTTACTAAACTCAGTGCTTCAGTTTCCTTATCTACAAAATGGTGATAACATTTTTTTTTCATTGCTACTAGGCAGTGGAGACGATTCAAGATAATGACTGCAAACCTCTGGATACAATGCTCAGGACATGGTTGTTCTGGATGCTAATGAATATAGGCATTAACTTTGCTGTGTGCCTCGGTGTATTTACTTCTAACATGGAGAGAATAATAGACAATACCTTATTAGGTTTTGGGAAAGATTAAGTATGTCAGCTTTTATAAAGGAATTAGATCAATGCCTGGCATACCATAAAATCTGCAAAACAGGGGCACCTGTGTAGTCCAGTTGGTTAAGTGTCTGCCTTTGGCTCAGGTCATGATCCTGGGGTCCTGAGATCAAGCTCAGTGGCAGACTCCCTGCTCAGTGGGGAGAGTGCTTCTCCTTCTCTCTCTCCCTCTGCCCCTCCCCTCTGCTCATGCTCTTTCTCTCTCTCTCAAATACATAAATAGAACCATTTAAAAAATCTGCCAAACATCAGCTATTACCATCATTACTGACATCATTCTGGTGGTCATCATCTTCGTCAGGAAGTGGCAATCTAGAAGTCGAAGTCAGGCATAAAATTATTGTTTTTGACATCTCTGGGTTTAGAGTTGGTAGATAGCATTGAATCTGAACTTCCTCATCTCTAGAAGGACATTACTTACATTCCTCCCGAGACTGGATAGTATAGGGAATAAGAATATGACCTCTGGATTCACCTGCTCTTGTTTAAAATCCTGGCTCCAACATCTAACAATTGTATGCCTTAAAGCAAGTTTTTCAATCTCTTTGTGCCTAGGTTTCATCACCTGTAAAGTGGGGATTGTGTTAGTATGTGCTTCATTGAGTTGCCATGAGAATTAAATTTTGTATTAGAATGCTTTTATCTTCAGGTATCAAGAAGGCTCCAATGGCCTTAAATCATGAATAACATTGTTTGAGCCCCTGACAAGTAGTTGAGTATAAGCAGCATGCCTGCTGCAGCTAGGAATCGGTTCCCTTCTTCTGGGTTCTTTTGCATGTCTCCAATATGTGTGAGCTCTGACCTCACGCTGAGTTCCTCTCTCATCCCAAGATACTGTTAGCATCACCTGGAAAGTACACAGTATTGTTTGTGTCCTCTAGGAAGAAGAGGCAAGCTTCCCTTGCTTTACCTGACAGCGAAATACTTTGTTGCTGGAAACTTCCTAATATGGTCTCCTTCTTACTATTGGCACAAACTATCTTAGGCCTTTGCTTCCTCAAACCAATTACTGGCAAGGATGAAAGGGAGTATCACAATTAGTTTGGGTGAAATCTCTTTGGGACAAGAGTCTATATCCATGTCCACTACAAATGAGTGATCACTTAGGACTGGGTCTGGAAGATCTAAAAATGTGATGAATGTTAGAGATTATTGCTACTTTTTAGTGAATATATTTATTGGGAAAATTAAATTGACAGTATATTAAAAGCATACATCACAGAGCTTAGTAAGTGCTAAAATAATAGTCTATTATCATGTAATTAGTTTTGATTCCTAACCCAACATATCCAGCATCCTCACTGCCCCATGCCACAGCTTCCCCCTGCCCCTGGTACACATGCTGCCCATAGTCTGACCCTTTCCAAGCTTACTCCATCACATAACCTTTATCATTCATCTTCAAAATAATTTTTATGATGATTTTTCTAACTTGTCCAAATGGAAAGTATCTCTTTTCTTCCTGTCAATCCTGAGAACACTTCTCTCTAATATATACATTTTTCAAATGATGCCACAAAATTAAATATCTAAATTAATGATCTCAGCTTCCTAAGAATTAGGTGTTTGAGGGCAAGGTTAGAGTTTTTATATATATATCCCTCCAAAGTGCTTGACCCTAGGCAGTGCAGTTAATGGGTACTCAATGAACAATAGTTAGTTAATTGCCAGAGATGACCAAGTGGGCTCTGCAAAGAGCCTTTTACCTTGCATCGCTTATTAAAGACTGAAAGGGTAGGAACACAATAAAAAAAGCACAAGGGGGATTTTCACTGAATGAATTTTTTTTCTTCATAAAGGGACCCTTAGCATTGCCAACTCTTCTTCAGTCTATAACCATGAAGAAAGTCTATGAACAGAGAAAAAGTTAAGTTTAGGGTGTCACCAAAATGACATTAGAAATAAAATAGCATGGTCTTTCAGATGCCCCAAAACTAGTGTGAAAATTTTCTCAATTCACATCCCTCCAGTATAAGGACTTTATCCTCTCAGAAAAGCAGACATGCTTACTCTATATTCATTTTGTCTTCTAAAATCCTCATTCCACCTAATTCCCACCATCCATGGGTCCATGGACTCCAGGTCAAGGGTGAGGGTTATAGACTGGGGTATAAATATGGTGACCCCAAAGGACAAGTCACTTCTTATGGATCCTTAACTGACGCAAGCGAGGTAGGGCCTACAATCTCTTTCCCCTCAGAGTCAGCACCTATAGAGTGGATTCCAGGTCACATTCTGTTGCTTTGCAAGCACCTATAAACTAAAATCCAAACTTCGGAATGTCATTTAATTGGAATGCATGTGATGTATGATTCCTTTCTTCCCATTGTTCCTTTCACTGTTTAAATTCTACTTCCATCTCTTTGTCAAATCTCTACTCCCTGCTTAAATCTTTGTTTCCATGTCTTTCTGGCTGGAATGCTCCGCTTCTTTACTTCCATCTATTTAAGCCTATACTCTGTGTAAGACCCAGCTTCAATCATTCTTCCTCTCACAAGTTATGCTTCCCTCTTCTTAATAACTGCAACTCTGCGGATCGCCCCTCACCATCTCACTCTTTGGAGAGTACCATTCATTCATCATTTGATATTGTAAGTCTGTGTGGCTTTCCCTACTATTTCACATGTGTTTGTCATTTCTTATCATTAGTATTGGAATGGATTGGGGGCTGGGATTGTCTGACTTCTCTTTAGTCTTTCCATTGTATTCAGAATCTCTCTCTCCTCAATCCCCATGCTAGCACAGAGAATTTGTTTCTAAATACTCATGTGTATTTGCTGAATTTCAAGTTATTGCAGTGAATTATAATCCACTTTGGCTATGTCTGAGCATAACGGTCTTTTTCAGAGTTTATCTCTTGTTTAGGGCAATAACAGGAAACTCTCTACTCTTTGTTCAGTGCCACACCAGAGAGAAAAGGAGTGGTCTCTCTGTAA
The DNA here is from genome assembly GCA_002007465.1 of Ailurus styani. Classification (NCBI taxonomy): domain Eukaryota; kingdom Metazoa; phylum Chordata; class Mammalia; order Carnivora; family Ailuridae; genus Ailurus; species Ailurus styani. The sequence continues at coordinate 779,008 of LNAC01000577.1, forward strand.
CTAACACATAATAAAGCTGGTCATATCACTTGGTGGTAGAAGGGGAGAGGTGGGGAGAGTTAAAGAATCTGTGTTTGATAGTCCATCTTCTTGCCAGCCTTCTAAGAGATCCAGAGCTATCAATCCCAGTGGCCCTTGAGCTTCCCCAGTTCCTGATAGGATAAGTTTTCACATTTCAGCACTTATGTCCTGGTGCTGCCTAAGTGAGGTCACAAAGAGATTCAGGGGGACTATATAAAATTGATTATAAGGTAAAGGGCATTGCTTATATACTTTTATACTTTATAATATTTATTAATGATCTCTTATTTATAGTACATATAAATATGTAACAGCACAAGCTCGTGTTCTTATAGTTCATTTTCTGTGAACCCAGAAAGGCTTGATTTACATATGCATATTAAAAATATTTTAAAAAACATGTTATAAAGACACCATGTTATAAAGACACCTATGAAATATCATCTCACTTTCCGTCCTTTTTATAATACAACTAAACATGATAAAGTTAGTGCTTCATTTTGGGTTGATGGCAAGAACAATGATTATAGAGCAAAGGCAAGAGGAGGGCCTGTGATAGTCCTGAGTTTTTGTTTTTGTTTTTGTTTTTTTCAAACAAAATACATGTGCAGAATTGGCACACTTCCTTTTCTATACAGGTGATCTCATTGTTCGTTCCTCTGAAAGTCACCACTGTTCAAATTGTATCTGATCATATACCTGTTCATATATTCACATTTTTACTTTTTTCTTAATCCAAACTACCCGAGTCTACACATTAAACTGAGAACTGAGGGCACCTGGGTGGCTCAGTGCGTTAAAGCCTCTGCCTTCGGCTCAGGTCATGATCTCAGGGTCCTGGGATTGAGGCCCACATCGGGTTCCCTGCTCGGCAGGGAGCCTGCTTCCTTCTCTATCTGCCTGCCTCTCTGCCTACTTGTGATCTCTCTCTCTCTCTCTGTCAAATAAATAAATAAAATCTTTAAAAAAAATAGATAAACTGAGAACTGAAAAAGTCAAAGCCATGCAGACACCCTTTACCTACCCTTGTGGAACACTAAATTCCCAGTGTCCTCAACTTGTCTAGTACCATTACTATTACCACCACCACAACCCAAAAGTCACTTCTGAATACTTTAACATGTAAGTTTTTATCTTAATCTGTTACAAACAGAATTATAAAGATAGAGTTATCCAAACAAGGATAGTACAATTTTCATGTAGGCTTTGTAAGGAAAATACTCATAGTGTGACTCTTAGACTCTCTTGATATATTGATCCAGTGATCCATTCCATACAGCCCTCTTTAGTTGAGATTGCTTACAACAAATATTTCTTTCTTATTTAAATTGTCATTAATGGGCTCCAAAATGCAGCTTCTATTGTGAAGAATATTACAATATTGTGATGAGTTGGGGGTAAAACTGTATGAAGTGTAGAACCCTGCTACTGTATTTTCTGCTGGGGCTGACCCCATCTATGAGGGGAAGGGCTATGAGTGTAATTGTAACTTCTCTAACAGAAAATATTAATAATTATTTAGTCATCCCACTGGAGAGTTTGGGGGAGTAAGGGACAACTGAGAAAAAGAATATACAAAACTAAGATAATAATAGAACAGAGGGCAAGTGAATGACACCAGAAAAGACAATGGTACACAAAGCAAAATAGAATACTGGTATACTACTTGGCTTGGCACTATTTAATAGTGACAATAAATTAAATGATAAAAATAACTATTTTTTAAAATACAACCCCTGAGAAGAATTGGAAGTAAATAGGGACATTGAGTAAGAGAGTGAAATAACTATTTCCGTGGAGGAAATATGAATATATAATATATAAAATTGTTAAATCTAAAAGTTGTAAGTTAAATGTTTTATAAAAATGGAGACAGTTGCCCTAAGAAACCATTAAAAGTTGAAAGTAGATGCCTCTTGGGAGTGGAGTTGGGAGTTGAGGAGGCATGGGACAGGACAGATTGCTTTTAGTTGTTGTATAGTACAATTTGAGTTTTTTATAGCTTCATGTTTTACTAGAAATAAAAATCAAATTTTAAAAGAGAAGTGCACCTGGGATTGATCTGTGGAGCATTCTGGTATTTAGAGGTCAGGTCATAAATGGGGAACCAATAAATGAGAGCTAGCAGTGGTTGTTGGTGGAGTAAGGAGATATTCAGGAGAATATGATGTCCCTAAAGTTTTCCCTATTATTATTAAAAAAAAGTCCTAAGAAGAATGGGTGGGAATCCATGTAAAAGTCTGCTACACTTTTAAATAAGGACAGAGAAGTGGTCATTGGATTTGTCATGATGGAGCATGTTACTGACATTGACTAGATGACTTTAGGTGCAGTGGAAGATTGAGCTCAAATAGAATAGATTGAAGGCAGATTGAGAAGTGAGGAATCTGGTACAATTGATATAGAAAAAATGAATTGTTTTACCTTAAGGGTAGAAGATAAGAGAGGCAGTATTTGGATTGGGCTGTGGGCTCAAGGGAGTACCAGTCACCCAGTGAAGCGCAGGCAGTGACTATGGACTTACTTAACTGGGTGGGAGCTTTGGCCTTTGATAACTAAAGAAGTTCCTGTCTGGACTTTTTCTAATTTATTTATGAAATGTGAGATAAAATCATGATTTAAGAATAGATAGGGGATTGGAGGTATGAAGGTTAAGAAATTGAAATGTTATCTCCCTAAGTGGTAGAACTAAGAATAATAGGGGGGATAATAAACAAGAGTGATTTGGGTCAGCATTAGAACAAGCAATCTAATAGTCAAAAGAATCTAAAAAAAAAAAAATAAGTTTGTAGTTCAATGACTTGAAGTCCTAACGTCCTAGCTTTTACATGGTATAAGAAAATGGTGGCTTGCAACTTGTACATGGCATAAGACTATGGCGGTTTGCAGGTTAAATATGTCATTATATCTGAGTACATAACATAGTGTGTGTTCATATCAAGTTTCCTCAACATCAGCTCTCTCATTTCCTGGCTCTGGCTCTGCCATCTGAGCTAAAGCTGGACAGCCAGTCTTCAAGCATGCTGATAAAAGACCTCAATGGATAAAGTAGGTAGTTAAAAATGAGTGGCCATAAATTCGGGCACCCTAATGTTCTAAGTGTCATCATTTCTGTGATAAAGTGACCCCAGCTAGTGTTTCAAAGTAGACCCTAAAACTACTTTTTTAGGAAGAGGGCAGCCTGCTGTTTATACATGTCTTTGAAATTTGTGGGTAAAATAAAGGATTGGTTCAGAGTTGACAAACATTACTGAATAGTCATAAGTAGACACTCAGAAGAACTTAAGTCCAATCTTTACGTGGGAAGAGATTGCCTTCCCAAAAGGTGAGTTTTGACAAAAAAAAAGGGGGGGGTTGTCATTATTTTAAGAATAATTAGTAACCTCTTGTTAAGTGTGGCTTTCAACTATGTTTTTCTGAGCCAAATTATATATATAGTCCAAGCTATGTTTTCAAGTACAGGAAGAACATTGTAGGAAGGGCATTAGCCAGGCTTTTTAATCTCCAGAAAGGAAAGAAATAATGGAAATGGGCCATGAGTTAAATGCTGTTTTGGTTAATACAACATGTTTGTAGAGAGCGGAGTCCCATTTGCTCTGGAGTGCTATTAGAATGGGCATGCATTCTAGTGGGTATCTTGCCTGGAAGAAAGTTGCTGAATGAGTTGAGTTCTCCAGATTCCATCCCACACTTGGGATAGAGGAGCTCATGGCACCAGTCCAGTTCTGTCAGGGAGCCCATTGTAGAGCAAATGAATGGTGCATCACACCCTGTAGAGTCCCAACACTTGAACTTGAGCTGAGTTTGTAACTTGTTTTAACCAATAGAATGTGATAGAAGTGGCACTGGGCTAATTCAAGGCTTAAGCCTACAAAGGGACAGAAGCTTCTAGGCTTTCATGCTCTTGGTAACCCATTGCCATGCTTTGAGAAGCCAGAAGTGCATGGTAAGTCTGTATGAAAGAGAACCATGGTTCTTTTTGTTTGGCCAGACAACTAGCACCAGTTGCCATTCGTGTCATGTAGTGAACTATCATGTAAGATTCAGCACAGTTGAACCCCCAGATAACAATAGATAAACAATGTCATGGAGATCAGAGGAGCTGCTCAAGTGAGTTCAGTCTAGCAACAAATCATAAGAAATAATAAAATGTGTGTTGTTTCAAGCTGTTACGTTTTGGAGTAGTTTTTTATGCAATAGGTAACCTAAATGTTATATTAAGCAACCTTTTAGCCATTGTGTTTAGGTCCTGGAAACTTACCTGGGTATGAGAATGTGTGTAAGATGAAGATTCTTTTGAAATAAAAATGGGATCTAATTTATGATAATTATGAGAACACATATAAAGCAACTGAAGATGAGACTGGGAAACTGAGGGTGCCACCATGGCCACACTCTGCAACCACTGTACACATTTGTAGTCATTTTCATCACAGAATCCATCCTAGTGTGTCTTGGTGACATCCTTCTCCTTTGTCTGCTTCTACTGTTTTGTCTTTTTCCTTCCTCTTCCCCTCCTTACAACACTCTGATCTAGGAACAAAATCTCACCCTGAAGTTGAACTTACTTATCTTCCATAAAAAACAAGAATATATGACATTGGCTTGACTGATCTGGGTAATGATATATTTATCTTTACAAGCTATCAAAAGTTGACTGTCATTACAAGTTGACTTTTAGCATCTCCGCTATTAGATGCCAGCCTCTACCTTACTGAGTTGCTTCTAGAGATAGAGTGCTTTGGTTAAGAGAAGTGATCAGAGGTGCTTAGGCAATACTTGGGAAGAATATTGGCAGACTAATGAGAAAGAAATTTAAAAAATAGAAAAAAGAAATTGACCAATTTAAGTTAAAATTTAAAAATGTAAGGAAGAGAAGAAGAGAAAGAAGGTAAAGGAAGAGAGTAATATCTATCTTTACTATATTTCTTTAATAATACTTCTTACTAACGTCCTAGCCTAAAATGCCCTTCTTGGATTTTACTGATACTGTTCCTGTATTTTCAGTTTAAACTTTTCTAAATTATTTGTGGTAATAGGGCATTAAATAACATTAAATAAATGCAAAGAAATATGTGTGTATAAAATATACATAACATATATTTTATATTTATATAATTTTATTTATATATTATATATAAATCTATATATGTAACTTATAAATCTATCTATCTATATATGTAACTTATATAAATAGATATTGCCTAGCCAATAAAATTTTCGGTTCCTTAGCAGGCATATTTTATATATGTGCCTGCTAAGGAACCGAAAATTTCATTGGCTAGGCAATATCTATTTATGAAATATTTAAAAAATATTCCCCTGAATCAATGGTATTGTCCAGGATGTCAATATGATTAAGCCAATAAGATGCTAACAAACATCCTTAAAGACTCGGTCTCAATAAGCTGATAAAACTGGAAACCAAGAACCAGGGCTGTGAGCTGAGGCTGTGATTCCATCACTGATTGCTCTGGGCCTTCGGGTAGGTCATTTAACCTTGCCTGTCTTCAGATTTGCTATCACCAAAAAGGAAATTAAAACTGGAATTCATTCTCCTGGGTGGCAGCCTAAGAGCCAGAGAGCATCTTATCATCCTATTTATAATTGTAGACTCACAGAATTTTAGAGTTGGATGGGTCGTTAGCCACCACCAAATTAATCCCCTCATTTTACAGATGTCAATGCTGGGACTCAGCAAGGTGAAGCACCTTGTTCAAGGTCAAGCCAGTAGGTACCTGACTTTTAGCCTGAGAGTCCATCATGATATAACATAGACCTATGCCCCCTGAAAGTATCCTTTTCTCCTTTCCTCGTTATGCCCATCAAAACATCAGTGTTCAGTTAAAGAAATCTTTGAGAGCACAGGATCACTTTGAGATTATATATATATATATATATATATATATATTAGTACTAATGATCAGTTCACAAATAATATAGCTCTTAATGTCAGGTTTGATATTTGCCTGAAGATAGAAGATCAGAATTATAACTGCATTCCCATTATCCTGATTTGTGGAGGAACAGGAAATGCCTTTGCTTAGCAAATTATGATTGAGGTTATTTGGGAGCATGGATATATCTTGGCTTCTGATTGATTCTCCTAGGACTATTCTACCACCTCTGGAGAATGTTCCCCTTAAGATGGCAGAAGAGGTTATAATAGCCCAAGCTTAAAACAAAACAAAACAGATTATGTGTCATTTTCACAAGTCCGTGAAATCCACAAAATCATAGTATGAAAAATTAGAGGAAATTTTTATTGCATCCTTTTGGTCACATCCTGACTCCTATTCAGCTTCACGTGATTTTTTTTCCCCCTAAGGACTTGAGCAGGTGCAAATGGATGTGCTTCTACAGTTAGGATTTTTATTTACATTTCAGAGAGCCAGCACAAATCATTTGGCCTAAAGTTTCATAGAAGCTTCTCTTCTATTTCCTGTAGAAGAAAGACATCACCAACTGCATTTCAGTAATGCTTTAGGGAAGATGGAAATCAGTGCTGCCCAGTGAGCTCCTGGCTTTGTGTACGGTGGTTTGCAAAGGCATTTTCTCTAATGTATGGAATGAACTGTTTCAAGTTTTTTTTTTTTGCTGCTATAATTTTTATATCTCATTTTACCTCTGTAATTAAGACAGGTCTGGTAGGTATTTAAATTAGCCCAGCTTTCATCTCTATCACACATTCATTTCAAAACTTTTATGAATATTTAATAGAGGTTTTATAATTCATGGTGATATGATGAACAGCCTTTTGGCCGTTAAGTCAATTGACAGAAAAAAAAAATCTCTCTCTTCAGGCAGAAATAATAACGATTCTATTTCTGTTCCTAGATTGGTGATTACACAGTCACCTGTTTTCACATTAAACTTTGATGATAAATTACTCAGCAACCATGATAATATCAGAAGTTTTACTGGCCAGAACAAATTGCCAGTAATTGCTTGCAAGATAAAGAGAAAGCACTGCCTCTCTTTCCCCCTGTCCTTCCCGCAGGGGGTTGTGGCTGCAACCCCACAATCCAACTGGCTCCAGTTTCTTTCATTTGTTCTTTTCTTTTTCTTTTCTTTTCTCTTTTTTTTTGTTTCCTTTCAAACCTCGATCTATCCGCCTAGTAAGAATATATTAATATTCCATTAGCATGGCTGCAGATTTGGCATGCATACACAGAACATAGGCTGCATAAAAACAGTTAACTTTGAGATGAATTGCAGTTCAAACAGGTTCATTTTCTATCCGACTCCCCACAGGACATACATACACATTTTAAAAAATATTTGGGGAAATGCCTCCAGATTAAGGTGTGCTTCAAATGATGCTGTTTCCAAAGCAACCTAGAGGTTTTATTTCATTTACATATATCAAAGGTTTAAGAAAAGAGTCTGATGGTAAATACCTACATTTGTATCGGAGGATTACAAAATCTAACCTTGGTGTCAGATCCGGGTAGTGGGGCATACTGCCTTCAGTATTCATCTCAGCACCGAACTGGAACCATAAATGGTAAGAAATGGAGGAGTCACACTCCATCCTCCAGCCCTTTGGAGTCTCCAAGGGACTGGGAGGAAGCCCTCCCTGCAGCATATTGGGGAACTGGACCATCCCGCCAGGCTTTTATGTCTCCTGTAATGGGGTCACAGACTCCACTGTCTCCCCAGGGAGGTAATTCTGCTGCCTAATAGCTTCTACTCCAACAAACTTTTTTCCCTGATATGCAGACAACTCCTCTCTGCTCATTTCCTTCTCAGTAATGCCCCTTTTACTAGCCTGCAAATTCCTCTTTGGGGGTTTACAGCCCTGAGGCAGAGGCTATGATACCATAGCTCCTTAGCAGCAGCATCACGGAGCTACACACACTACATTCTTTTAATCTCACCTCATATGTTAGGTTCTTCCTTCATCCCCTCAATCATTTTTGTGGCTCTTCTCCTTACTTTCTCCAATTTGTATGAATATATTACTTGTATGAATGATGAGTTTGGCTCTATAAACTGTAATGCATCAATGACTACATGGTAGTAAATACTCACCATATCCTCAGTGTGTACGTACACCACACACACACACTGGACCTTAATATATTCAGTACCCAAGGGCATACACTTTGAAGGCATCTCAGTACCCTTGGCTTTACCCAAGGAGAAATGCAGAGAGAACTGGATTGCCCATCTTGAGCACCCATTCCTTCTAAACTTTTATTTCTCAATGAGACTTTGGAAATTTGTCCTTGGGTGAGGGAGAGTAGCAAACTACATAACAGATCCATATTCTGGTTATTACCAGTGCAAATTTGCTTCCATAAAAAAGCATTAAACATGAGCATGCTCAGGTCGAGTATTATTCAGTCCTATGTGAGAAATTAAAGCAGGGAGTTCTGTGAATATTCCTATGTCTCTGGACAGAGGTCTCACAGAGGGATGAGAAGAGTCAAATGTTATCTAAATTTCAGATGAGGCCGCTTTGGAAATTATACCCTTTAGTTCTGCTGAGGAAGGAGGGTGGAATTTACTATCAACATTTCCACACATTCCATTCCCTCTCCCTTCAAAGGAAACCTCAGAGCTGAGCTACCAAAGTGGCATCATGCAAACAGGAACCCATAAACATCAACTGCCTCTGTTGTATGCTTTTGATGTGTGAACAGTGTGTCATTGTGATGCTGGAAAAAGCCCAGCTCCCTCCTTCTTTATTGTGGGCTGCAGGGCCTAATAGGCATAAAATAACTGCCAACTGGGCCCGTGTGCATTTTAGTGCTTTTAGATGCTGAATAATTTAAATAATTTTATTCCAGTGAGGTGGGTGGACTTAAGAAAGCAAATGTTTACAGGATGGCTGTTGTGAATAGGTGGCCACTCCACATGCACTTGTGCACAGGTGCATGCACTTGAACACACACACGCACACACACACACACACACACACACACACACACACACAAGTCTTGCAGACAGAAACAGCTAGAGAAGTGAAAGAGCAGGCCTTTTTGTTATCATGTCTTCACTTTCGATACATGTGTACTTTACACTTGATACTTCAACAATTCCTTTTCACTTGTGAATCCTTTTATCTGTGAACCCTGGACAAAACTCCCTATATACAATAGAATTGAAAGCTTCATGATGGTTAGTTTTACAATTATAACTTAATAAAATTATAACTTAATTTATAGTTATGATGTATAGGAAAGAAGTTATTATTGATATTATTTTATCCTAAGTGATTTCAAGGAATCTTCTGGCCTAAGAGGAAAGTCCTCAGCTATTGCTCAACATTGTGATAACTTTTTGATCTTATTTCTGAGCAGATGCCATTACTATACTTCCAGTTTTGCTTTTGGGCCAGACCTTTTTGAGATATTTATAGAGCTGTGTTTATGACAAGATAGATTCACAAATGTGATACATAGCAGTATATCTCTCTACCATGTGCAATCTAGACTGAAGATTGGTCAGAGCATGCACTACTCTGTCTAGAGTCAGAGAAGTAGACTAAATGAACCTTTAAACCTGGAAACCACCGAAAAATTGGAAAGACACAGATGTGAATGCACTAGTAAATGTTTATGTTGGATGTTTCATAACTGTAGGTATCTGAATATCTTTCCTTTAGGCAGCTCAATAATTGATCACAGGTGTATAAATTACAGGTTACTAGAAAGGCTTGGGCATATTGAATTCATTATAAATTGCAGCTACCCATGATAACTTTCTTTTACATACTCCATACCCCCCCCCCACACACACATACACTTCCAAAGCATTGTTCCTTGCTTCAGAGACTAAGTCCCTGGACAGAAACTACAATGAAAACTTGGCCAAAGCTTACAGATTTTGACTTAGAAGTAGAGTAGAAGGGATGCTTAATAAGGCCTTATAATCTGGGCACTGTGTTAGCCTGGTAACTTTATGTTTGAAGTTGATCCTTTCAGTAACTGTATGAAATAGGGTCTACACTCCTCACACTATCGAAGAGGGTACTAAAGCTTAGAGTAGCTCACCAAATGTCTCCCAGCAAGCAGCAGGCCAAAATCCAGATTCTGAGTCCAGATCCAACCACACAGCATCAGAGGCTGCATTCATGTTATCTACCTTGAAGGATATACCCTCAGAGTTTGCATTGGATTCTAAATTCAGACTCTGTGGGTCGCCAGCATTAACAGCTGGAGGGAAGAACTGAGTCATTATTCAGATGTACGGTTCCTTTATATAGAGGCAGACTAGACTGTGGCTCTATGGCAGCATTTAAAGGGCTCTGGGGAGGACCCCTATCCCTCCCTCAATGAGCTCCACTGCCTGCGTGTTAGTGCCTACGTTACTTTACAGGGAACAACACCTTTCATTTCACAAATACGGAGAGGGCCTAAAATAAAATCTCCCAGAGAGTTATAGTATCCAGTCTGATATACATACCTAATTAGACAAGATCCCTTCCTGGGAAAAGTTGATCAGAGAATAGAAAAATTTAGGAAAATGTGGGCTAGCTGAAGGTCTCCCCTGAAGGAAAATGCTAGGACACTAAAAATAAAAAAATGTGAACTTACATTTTTTTTACTTAGGCAAAGCATGTCCTGGCTATTTGAATTAAATGTGGGCATTTAAGTGGTGTGTGATATAGACAAATGAGTTCTTTCCTTTGCCTTGGATTCCTGTCTAGAATAGGGGGAAACCTTCCTATGTACCAAGGGTGTTTAGCAACTTGACTGGAAATGGCTCATTCTTACTTGGGGAATGTATTGCATGGAACAAACATCCATATCTATTTATTTGAGAGGAAATTCTAAGTTAGAAGCAGAAATGAAAACTTTAGAAAAATTAAGATAAATTATTTTGCTCCCCCTCCCCCATTTATAGTGTAACTAGCTGTGGTATATTTAGAAAACATACAAGTATTAAAGATATATGCTAGCATGTTCTTCAAGTAGAACTATGAAAAGGAAAATATCCATAGTCCCAAGCACAGCAAGATACATGAGATCATACTGATAAGCCACTCCTTACAAAGAGTATAACTGTATTTGGTAGACCAAAAAGAAATCTGAACTGACCCAGTAAAAGCAAAAAGGCTTTAAAAAATTGGGGGGATCATAGTCAAACATAAGAAAGATCTTATTGACTAATAGGGATCAAATATTGATCAGGGAGGTAAGTAATCCATTGCCTCTAGATATTCTGAAACATAAATATATCTGGTCAATTTCTTAATTGCATAATAGAATGATTCCTTTTCTCCCTTGGAGACTTACAAGAGAAAAAAAGTCTTAAATTAATTAACTATTTTGGTTTAACTGTTTAACATATAATTAGTGTTATTTTCCTAAAAGTATAGCAGTCATTTTACAACAATATTTACTAATATTTTTAGATTATCTCTTAGTACCATATATTTTCCATACATTAGTGGTCATAACGTAGAAAGGAACTATTTCTAGGCTATGGCTAATAAATGGTATTGCAGGATATTAGCTAATTACAAAGTTCAGCTACTTCTACAACACTTAATTGCTTAAAAATATTAAGGCTTAAATTTCCTAGTTGTGTTTTCTCAAACAGAATATAAAGTACTGGAGAGTAGAGGCTACATGTTTCTTGCACCTAAATGCCTTTCATACGTATCTGGTCATCCAGCTAATAGGTTGATTCTTCTTTCTCCTTAACATACGCTGAATTCACCAACTTCTTCCCACCCTCAATTTCACTCCCTAAGCCACGCTGCCATCATCTTTCATGTGGAACACTAAAAAATGAACTGATTTTGTCTTTTCTTCTTTGGTTTTGCTCAACTCCAAAAAATTTTCTCACTGAGGCCAGGGAGCATTCTAAACTGCAAATCAGATCAGGTCCTTCTCTTTCCTAAAACTTTTCAGTGATTTGAACTGTCCCCAAAATGCCCTCTCGCCTCAGCACACCTCTCTGGGCTTTAGCGCTGCTTTTCCGTCTGCCTGGCATGATCTACCAGATCATCCTCCCCAGGGCAGCTCCCAGGTAGGTTTCACAGGCCTTGCAAGATCCAGCTTTGATGAGTCCCTAGAGACATGCTTTCTTTATCTCCCAACCTCATCTTTTGGGAAATATACTTATCTTGTTTAGAGCACTTAAAACATTGTGGTATGAGTTAACTGTTTATTCATCTTTTGCTTGACAAGACTATGTGAGTTTTTCAAAGGCAATAGCTTTGGGTCATTCATAAATAAATCTTCCCCAGTTCCTTATGTTCTCAAATACGTATTGAATAACAAATCCATGGTAATGTCTGGGCTCCAAACTGGAGCTTAATGAATGCTTACTAGCTAAACTTAGGACTTTTTAACTTTGTAGGATCTAATTTATATTAATTGGACTTAGACAAAAAGAGCTTCTTCCTGTCAAAGCACCAAATTCCATGTTAAACATCAAAACAGGAGTACTATTCAAAAACCAGAGAAGAGAATGAAGATGGCTATTTTCTGAACAGGAGGAAAGAATGCTCGTTGTCCACCAGTTAATTCTCCTCTGTTGTTTTTCTCAAGGGTGTATACATAAAGCTGCTTTTCTTGTAACAATACAGATTTTTGGCTAGGAACCATTAACAAATGTGTTAAGTCGTTGTGACAACTGATTAATTTTAGTTTAAGGTTATGAACACAAAACAACGAGTGTTGGTATGTAACATGCATTTTAATGATGTCACAGCGAAAGTAAAGGATGAGAAAGATAATTCAATTTGCTTTCTCTAAAAGGTCAGTTCTCCTGAGATAAAAATTGTCCCTTAGGGTACCAATGCCTTTCTCAGCATACCTCCCCTTCTGCTGCCTCTCTGGCTCCTTCAGTTCCTTGGGGATGTGAGCATTTATATTGAAAGACAATCAGACTGTTGTTTGGAATGAAAGTGTGTTGCTAGAGGAGAGCAGAGGACACCCCATGCTTTTAAAATGAAAGAAAAAGAAAGAAAAAATATGTTTTTGCCCTTGATTTCATTATCCCAGCACACTTTAAGTTCTTTTAAGTGTGAATTTAAGAAAAGAAATAGAAATTGATATGGTTATTTAAATAGCACATTTGCCAGTCTTCGTATATATACCTGGAGGTGGAAGTTTCTGTGAGCAGGATGTGTGTCAGTTGGCCAAAGTTTATCCCAAGTGTTTATAAGTAAGATCTTGGATTTTAGCAGGACTGAATCTTTCCTAACAGCAGGGCCCAGCATAGGGTCTTCACAAACTTGGAGTTCAGTATGGATTTGTTCAATCAATGGATTAATATCTGACTGTAGATATGTTGGCAAACATCCAGTGCATGGCCCTATGACCCATCCATTGGGACTCAGGTTTTACAAACAAGAAAACAGATATTCAGTTGTTTATAGGTTCAGCAGAAATTTTGTTAAAAAGAAATATTTAGCTTAAAGTTTCACAGGATAATACAAAAGGGGAATCTAAGCGAGATATAATCAATCAAGTTATCAAAAAGTACCTGAGTATAAGCTTTTAATTGTGTATATGGAGTAGAAAATATGTAACTGTAACATTAAAGATATAAGTCTGTGCATTAAGAAAAACAACAGCAATGAAAGAGTAAAGATAAATGGAAAGTCAAAGATGAGGTAGGCTACAATCAGCTGATTTCATTAGAGACAATTTTTCAGGGGAAAAGAGATGTTTGTTAATAAGGGATATGAGTACTGGAGTAGACTGGAAGATTTCCAGAAGATGATCTTAAAAGAGGAAAAAATAGAAGTAATGATGTTCAAGAGAAAAAGCTTGATTTAAAGAAGCTGAATAAAAGCTATGTGAATATGCAAAAGAAATGGAGAAAATATGCGGAGACATTTATATTCATATATCCAGTGTGTGGAGACACCCATATTTATAGTCACGCTGCCTTTCTTTGGGCTCCAGCCATCATTTCATATTCAGATCACATGGTAGGTGGGAAGGAAATGACTGCTCTGAGGCCCTCCAACCATAAAGATCCTCTCGTGAGAGGAGAAGACACAGTGCTGTCCTCAGTTGCCTCAGACTAAGTCAGATTAAGGATAGGACATCAGGGAGGCGATGTGATGTGGTAGAACAGTGGAGTCAGTAGCCCGGGATTTGGGTTTACTAGTGAGCTGTGTACAATGGAAAAGTTCTTGACTTTCCTCATCTGAAGAGTAGAGAAATAAATTTATGGTAGCATGTAATAATTCACTTTTCTAACTAGGAGGTGCTGCCCAAATATAAACCATTTCTTCTTTAATGAATTGTTTGGAAAGTTTAGTCAGGGAAGGCTTATTGGTAGAGCTCAGATTTAAAGTAAACCTAAAACATTATGGCCTTAAGTTCATACTGATGAATATTGGAAAGTAATACTATTTCTGTCATTGTATCAACAATTGCTCTCAGAAAATCCTAGCTATTAGGGATAAATTGTAAAAACATAGAAGAACAAAGCTGGTAACTCATCCCCTGACAACTGAACCTAGATCTCACCAATAGGAGATCCTCTGCTAACATTTATTGAAACACATACTTACTTTTTTTTAAAAAATGAGCTGTAATTTACATACAGTAAAATCCACTCCTTTTGGTTCTCAATTCTATCAAGCTTACTTTTTAAAATGTAGACATAAGGTAAGACATCTGTGCTAATATGTCCATCTCCATTTGCTCATCCCCAGAGTGACCACAGGGATAAAATTTATGAGTAGGTTGTTCAGGAGAGGAGAAAAATCTATAATATCTACATAGAACAAAATAACTGACATATCTGTGTCTCACTGTCCCCCACTGAGGAATGACAGCGGTTTTGATGATGAAGATGGGTAGTGAAGAACGTGGCTCATCAGTTCCTGCTTTAATATCCTCAATTAAGGCTTGCCATAGATGTGCAGCCAATAGACTGAGGACCTAGGGAAATAACCTCAGGTGAGGATGAGAAGATAAAGGAAAAGCAGGTAGAAAATTGAACTTTCTAGACAGAATTATTACTTTCCTAAAAATTATTTGCAAAGTAAGTTTCTGTATATCCTACCATATTGTCTCCCAGTGTCATGACTAAATTGCTGGTTCTATCTCTTGTCTTATGTTTATTTGACCTTCCCTTCTACCAGGCTATTATAGTCACACACATAAAAATGTACAAATCTGTTCAAAATGGTATCTAACAGAAAGTAACTTTTTATAAACTATTATTACAAATAATCAAAGTCTCAAAAGAAGAATTCATGCTAGTTATTTTCCCACTTGACATAATAAAGTCTGTAGTAAAGAACAGAAATGTAGCTCAAGTGAACAGAACACTCCTTAAGATCCCATGGCCTCTAGCAGTTCCAGTTCTCTGTAACTCACAGAGAAAAAGAATTGACCCTTGCTGTTTTCCTATAGCCTCTTGCTTAGTCCTGTGTGGACACTTAGGGATTTTACAAATTAGCAGGCAGGGCGACTTGACTGAGGAAGAGAGGAGAGCTGAAAAAAGGGAGGAAATCACAACTCCAAATACATGCGAATGAAGAAGTAGGAAGATAAAATAATGATAAAAGAATACAGGAGGGCGCCTGGGTGGCTCAGTGGGTTAAAGCCTCTGCTTTCCGCTCAGGTCATGATCTTAGCGTCCTGGGATCAAGGCCTATATTGGGCTCTCTATTTGGCAGGGAGCCTGCTTCCTCCTCTCCCTGTCTCTCTGCCTGCCTCCCTGCCTACTTGGGATCTCTCTCTCTGTGTCAAATAAATAAAAAAAAAAAATAAATAAAAATAAAAAATAAAGAATACAGGGAAAACACACACACAAAAAATAAATGAAATCCTTAGGGAGTAAACTCACTAATGTATATGACCAAGAAGTTCTGAAGATGTTGTTAGTTCTTTAAGCATCATAAATTAAACCCGCTCACTCACTTTTCTTTGCCAACTATGATATGGGCAACGGTGTTCTCTGGCATACCTTTCAGTAGAGAAAAATAAAGACCATCATTGTTGTTGCTTCCCAAATCTCCAATCTAGCTATAAGAACAGTATGGCCTGGTCCCCCCAAATGAGTGACTGGTATTGGGCAGTGAGTTGAGGCTTGGGTAGCACTGGCAGAGATCATCCAGATAACATTCAACTATTCCTTTCCCAACTATGGAAAGTAGAGGACACTTAAGGTGGAGAAGGATTGAGAAGGAGGAAAATCTCAGCCTGTAGAACACTTTCTAATAAAGGCTCAATTAAGAATACACACACACACACACACACACACACATATGTAGGCAGGTATTATATATACAAGAAACAAAAACATTTTTCTAAGTTTGCATTTTGGGGAGTACCTAATTCATTAAGTATAACTTATATAATGCCATAATGTGTGTCATCAGCCTTCAGTTAGGCACCATAACATACCAGTGTTTGTAATAATATCAGTAGCTACTCTTAGTGATAAGAGTCAGGCTACTAAAGGAAAATGAAATACTTCTTCTGTTGAAATCATCTTTTTTAAGCCAAAAATTGGAAATGTTTTTCTTTACACTACAGGGCAACTCTATGGGAGGGAGAATTCAGTGTCCACATAAGCCACCCTTCAAAGTAACCCCTTGCCTGTTTGTCACCTGCTTGAATTTCCACACACCAGAGTACCTTTTTCCAACCCCACTTTAGAGAGTCAAGCATAAAAGGAAAGTAATTCCATCGGAGGATGCAAGTAGCTCTCCTCCAGAGAAAAAAGACTTGTGGTAAACTACTTTTCACATTTGTTGCATATAGAAGAAACCAAAAACGATCTGACCTGCAATAAACTGATTTTAATACAATTTGGGTTGAATATAGGCTAAAATACACCTGAAAAAATTCTTCTAAAATTATTCTCAGA
Organism: Ailurus styani; assembly: GCA_002007465.1. NCBI lineage: Eukaryota > Metazoa > Chordata > Mammalia > Carnivora > Ailuridae > Ailurus > Ailurus styani. The sequence goes on from LNAC01000577.1 coordinate 795,832, forward strand.
ATTAGAGTCTCTACATTACACAATTCTAAAGGATGCTGTTCTCCATTCAAGTCTCTGTGAATGTTGCAGGAAAGTGTTTAATGCACAGCTTGTGCAGCTGTACATGGCAGTACCATCTGAGCATAAATGACACCGGCCCACACACCTTGGCGGTTGTGAAAGAGAATGATTTTAAACAGTGCAGATGGTTAGTTAAGTAGATTTGCTAAGTACCAAGTGGACACTGGACATATCAACAAGCCCTTTTCTAATTTTTAGGACTTTAACCTCATTTATAATAATTATGGAAATTTTTAAATTAGCTTTTCAAGAAAGAGTTGTGCCTGTGAGGACAAGGTACTTACTCTTACTGTCACTCCCCTCCCCCTCAGTATTCTTTATCAGTCTCTTCTCTTGAACACTTACTGACCAGCAAAACAATGAATACAAATGTCTTACTCACAGGTGTCTCATTTGTGTATAGTATTTGTAATTTTTAAAATCAATTCAACATCCGTTATTTCATTTGACTGTCCCCATAAGGGTGAATGTTGTTCACAAGACAGGTCATGGGACTGAGAATCCAGAGGATTAAGAAATTGTCTTTGTTCCAAAAAAAAAAAAAAAAGAAAGAAATTGTCTTTGTTCCATAGTGAGCAGGGATGCTGCACATTTTCTCTGTCCTAATCGACCGTGTTTTTGTTTCATCAGCACTATATCGTGGCCCTGCCAAGACCATGAACTCCTTTCATCAGCCAGGTAGAAATAGACATATGTACATTTGGGTTTTTTGTTTATCCTTTTGTTGGTTTTTGTGAAACTATTAAATCAAATTCTCCAGGAAATGGAGGGTTAATATCTTCTACATTTTGCTCTTATTTTTGACTGGGTCGCTTCATGAAACTTAGGCAGCATCTGCATGGAACAGTTCAGCTATATACCTCACCCTCATCTATCCAAATTCAGTAGCCCAGTTCATGCCGCAGAGACCTGCATATGCGTCTCCTTCCCATACCTCCTGTGGCTGTGGCTTCCTAATGCACACACAGACCCTCTGCCGCCTTCCAAGAAGACATCTCCTTCCAGCCAGTTAATCAGCACCCTGTCCCCCTGCTACAGTCTAGCTAGACTAAGTAGACAATGTCACTACTAAGCTGCTGAGAATCAGATGCCGTGTCACACATGCGGTTTCAGAAGAGTGGTTATAAGAGGGACAACAGCCTTCCTGCCTGGTGACACTGTGATGGCTGGCCCTGTGGACAAGCAGCCTGGAATCTCATTAGCCTCTTTCCTGGCTGCAGCACTGCATGTTAAGCACCTGTCTCCTCTGATTGCAGTTCTTAGCTTGGGGCCTTTGGGGAGCATGCCTCTAATCTAAAGGCCTTGTCACCGCCTTAATTTCAACATTGCTGTAGGGAGGGGCATTTTCAAACATCTTTTGCCTCTCCATGCAACTGGAATATCACCAATCAGTATCTCCTCATCTACAACCAAGTTTGATCATTGTCCAATAAAATATCCTTTCTGTTTGTATTTTCTATCGGATCATGAGGGTTTTGTACTTATCTGGCCAAGACCTAAAGCAGATCTCTTCCTGTCTATTTCACAGTGTTTAGCCAGTGCATCCTGTGCCAGGAGGTCTCATTTAAACTGAGGATTCAGGACAGTCCAGCCTTTCTTTCCCCTTACTAGGTTCTCATAGGGCCAGGTTATCTGAATGGTCAGTTTGTTAATTGAGGAAGCCATGTGTCTTTCATATATCAATATTCTATACTTGGTCAGTTGGGTTCTACTGGTAGCTGACTAATAATTCTTAAGAGAATCTGATAACCATGTACATCTTCTCAACTTATAAACTCTGCCACTAACAAGGACTTCAGAGCAGAGGGAGAACCATTGAATTGTCCTCTAACAACTCTATTTTTGCAGATCTTTTCTCCTATGTAAATAGGCTCTTGATGGTTATTTTAACTGGAATTTACACTTCCAATCAATGTAAATCCCATCCCATTAATACATGGAAATACTTTATTTCAGACACTGGCCAGAGGTAGTTTTTTGCTTTTGTTCTTTGTTTTGTTTTGTTTTGTTTTTACTGGCCAGAGTTTTAAGTGGATAAGGCCCAGCTCCCAAACCTGAAGAGACTTTGGTCTATGAGGAAGAGGTTCCAGTTGACCTTGACACTCCACTCAGTCTTATTTGGGTAGAAAGTACAGAGGTCAGCTGATCAAAAAACACAATTGGTTAGTAGTATTATTTAAGGCTGCTTTATGTGCCAGAGTGGGGTTTGTAGGCACAGAAAGTTCAGAATAACAAAAGGAGGACCCTTAGTTTGGAGGAATTCGAATGGTAGCTGAGGTGACTTGACAAATTTTACTTTTGGAAGGAGAGACCAGGACCAATATAAAAATGGTCTTAAATGTCAGAATTTGTTTGGTAGGTAATGAATATTCATTATTCCAACAACAGGGGCTGACTCATAATGTTTAATTAATTTAAATATATATACACACACACATATATATAGATATATACACATATATATACACAAATACACACACACACACACACATACATATATATATATATATATATATATATATATATATATATATATGTTTGTTCCATGAATGATTTAACTCAGGAACAACAATGCCAACAGAGACTAAGAATCCATTCTTCAATCCCTGATAGACTTTAATGAACTCTTTGTTAGCTGTCCATCATTATTTCTTTTTAAGAAGAAAGAATTGGACTTACAATGGCGGCATCTTCTTTAGTATTAAGCATAATACTTAATACACCAGGTAATATACTGGGCATTCTCCATTCATGATTTCTGTCTAATTACAATAGTCCAATGAAGCAGCCATTTCCCTCACCCTTTTACCAGGGCAGGCTCTGGAGGCTCAGAGAAATTAAGCAACTTGTTCCACGTTTAATATACTATAAAAGATGTCACTGATACTCAAACTGCAAAGTTGGGGTTCAGTGTTAGGCTCTATCTTCTCTGCACAATGAACCCACCCACCTAGGCTAGACTCTTCTCCTGACCTTTGATTTAATGCAAGGGGAGAATGAATTCCAGGCCCTGGGGACAGTATTTTTCTACTGTATTCCTTAGAGGTATTTCTAGGAGCCCATGGCTCAGCCTCTTTGAACTTTCATGGACATGGCTCATGCTGTATTACCATCAGGTTCATGTGTGTCACTCTTACCTTTTGCAGGGAAGAGTCCACGATAGTAGGACCATGCCTTATTTATATTACTCTGCTCAGCTCCTGGCATCATGCTTGGCACTTTGTAGGGAATCACTGATGTTTATTGAATTTTATTGAATCGTATCAGGCCTGCATTCAGGGCAGGAATGACATGGAGGGTAGCTCACCCACTGGTGATTCACTTGGAATGAAGTTCCAGGTCCCATGGTGTCAGTTATTGATTGTAGGATTTGGGGCTCCTCACTCTCTTTGAGCTGCAGTTTCTTCCTCTGAAACTCCCTACCTGATATTGTTGTTTGGAGGGCTGAATGAAAGAAGTAGATGAATGAGACACTTGCCACAATGTCAAGCACATACTGGACAGAAAACCATGTCTGGGTTCCTTTTTCCTCCCCTTCCCCTTTGGTGCTAATTTTGAAGGTGACTTTAGGAATGACTGTCCTTTAAAACCCAGGAATTCCGGTAATCCAGAGCCTTCTTGTGTTTCGGGTATTCTTGGTTGTATGTTAAGTGACCTGAAGCCACTAATGATTCACTCATGGTCTTAACAAGCTAATATGCCCCTAAAGGTGCTTTCACAATACAAGCAAAGGGAAGCAAAGGGTTGAAGCATTTATTCTCTGAATTTGATTGATGTCGACAGGCAATCTGGACAGCTGAGGTCCAAATGCACACAATTTTCCTTTTCTTCCATGGCAGGATTGACTTTAGCCTGAATCATCTGAATAATTGCCTTAGCTCCCCTAAGACATGTCCTTCACTTTGTGGGTGTAGACAGCTATAGAAAACAAGTATTATTTTAACCTCCTTAAAACATGGAAACTCTCAAACACAGAGAGGTTAATTGGTTTGACAAATGTCACACAGCTCCTCAGTTGTGAAGCTGAGAGACAGCCTCCAGGTCTCTAAGCTACCCCTCCTCTCTACACATTAAAGAAAACCATTACAGCTGCTTAAACACATCTATGCTTTAAATAGAAATAATAACCTTTACAATCACACATTTCTTCAGTTTGGGGTATAGAAAATCATAGTCTGAAGCTGGTATAATAATAATGAGGTAATCACATGTAAAGAATTTTTATTAAGCCCATTACCTAAATGTCACATGTTTTCATGTCTTAAACTCATACTTTGCACTTAGGTAAAACAGTAGGTGGTTAGCAAACAAACAAACAGAGGTTAAAGTCCTCATTTTTCTCTATCAACAAATGAATTATGCTGTTGGGATTCATGAATTCATCTATTCAGTCAAGTGTTTTGAAGCTCCTTGTGTGTTAATGGTGTGTGCTGTAGAAAGACAAAGTACACAGGGTAGACACTCCTTGAAATGCACTTTCCATGAGAATGAGTGAGCTGCAGCCCTGGAGAAAGATCAACACCTACACTTCGAAGGACTAAAGTTCCTGACCTGACTCGGCACCAACTGATGGGTTAAGTTACCACTGCACTTGAGGAATGGAAACTATAGTATCCAGCTGGACTAACCTTTAATGGGTTTTACTTTAGAACCTAGTAAGGGGGCACCTGGATGGCTCAGTTGGTTAAGCAGCTGCCTTTGGCTCAGGTCATGATCTCAGGGTCCTGGGATCGAGTCCCACATCAGGACTCCTGGCTGAGCAAGGAGCCTGCTTCTCCCTCTGCCTCTACCTGCCACTCTGTCTGCTTGTGCTCTCTCTCTGTGACAGATAAGTAAACAAAATCTTAAAAAAAAAAAAAAGAACCTAGTGAGATTATCTTAAAGAAATGACTAAAAATTTTAAAGGGCCTTATGAATGAATGACTATAGACTTCCTGTTAAGGGGAGAGGCAAGACTATATTTAGTACAAGGCTATATGTAAGCACCAGCTCCTTAGATTGAATGTTATATACTCTGTTAATCTAGAGAAGGAAAATCCATATCTGCATTGGTAGTTGGAAATAATCCTTTTTGGGACTGAGTTTTGGATTGGAGCTTTCATTTATGTGGTGCTTTTAACTTTATGTTAACAAATATGATGCCATACATTTTCGGTATAATCCCATTATTTCATTAGGCTTTAGGAAGTAAGTTATTAGTCCTGTTTTCTCTTTAGGTAACTTGAAGTCCATATAAGCAAGTTTATGATCATACTCAAGCTCACATAGTAAGCTGTCCCATACAGATAGGATCTGTAGCAATGGGCAGTGGGATTGGAATACAAACATAAATGTAAGAGCAGAGAGAAGAGGAAAGAGTGTGTCATATTAAGCCACTTGTCTCCATTTTGTGGAGGAGGATGCTGAACCTAATGGAAGTCTTTGAATTACCTGCAGATTTCAGTTGCTATTGTCTGTCTCCCACCCCCTCACAAGTAATTGAAAGTTCTTGTACACTGCATTTTGCTCTGCCTAAAGTATTGATTGTGCTTCCTAGAAGCTTGTTTCATAATACTGGAGCCCTATGGAATGTGGAGGGAACTAGGCATAAGATAAGACCCAAGAGACTTCAAATCTACTCTTAGTTTGGGGACTAATTTGCTCTGTGACTTTGAGCAAGTGACTGAATTTCCTTTAACTCTCCTGTATTTAAAATTGGAATAATACCCCTTTCCCTACTTACCTTATAAATAAAGAGATTATACTGAGAATGTAGTAGAATAATATATGTTAATACAAAGGTTAAAATGCCATACAAATGCAAGATTTTCCTTACGATGGTTTCTTAACTATGATAGGCTGTTACAGGAAAACATAGCATATATGATCATCAGTCAGTCAAAATGTCCTGAGTCCCTAATAGGTACTACACAGAGAGGGCAAAGAAATATGGCAGGGTCATGAGAATTTAAGGAGCTGCATCAAACTAAGTAGACGTGATAACTAGATACAGGAAAGCTCACACCCAGTCAAGTGTTGCTTGCTAAAGACTGACAGGTGGTTTACATTTTAGAAAATACAAAAATATCAGAGAAAAGAAATTTTGGTTTCACAGAGGATATAAGACTGTATCTTGGTCTGACAAATTGGTAGGACAGGGGAGGGCAAGAACGAGTAGGTCATTCCTCTAGAGTAGCATGTAACCTCCATGAGGACACGGCTTTTGGTCTGTCTGTTCCTTAATGTATCCCAGAGCACTGTAAATACATATGAGGCACCATATTATGCCTTTTTGAGACACCATAAATATGTGTGACTGCATCATTGAGAGATGAGAATAAGAGCAAGATAATGCAAGTGAAAAAGAAAAAACAAAAAACAAAAAACAAAAAAACAGTGTACAAGAGCAAACTAGACTATCTTCCTGACAGGAGAAGGTTCATGATGGAGTTTAGTAAAAGATAAGTTTGAAAGAGAAAGTTGCAGCCAAAGTTGAAAACAATACTTACTAAAGGAACCAAAGCCTCCTGTATTTAGAGCTAAAAAGAGTCCTAGCAATGTTAAATATCTTAATCTGAGCTTGACAGACTCCCAGGCAGGGGGAAGATTTATAGATGTGGTACAGGGAATCCATAACACCCTCCCCTAATATGGATTGCACAGTTGTGTATGTGAGTATGTTTCTCACAGTTAAGCTTAGTTTTCTGTCAGATGCCTGAGGTGGTATATGCCATAAAACAGCCAAAGAGGCCAAGGTCCTGAAAGCTCGCATATGTAGCAACTTTGTTATGTGAAGAATCATTTCATCCTATGTTATTATTGCATTTGGGGAACCTTCATAATTATATCTAATTTTGTGTCATATGCTTCAAGTGTATGTGTATGTTTACTATATTTTAAGGATGTTGACTGTTCCTCTGCTTTCCTGTGTGTGTGGCTCAGTCCCAGCCAGACTGTAGGCACTCAAGAGTGACTGTGCAAATAAAAATAGATCTGAATCCATCAAGTAACACATCAAGCTGAAATAGGGTTTTTTTCTCCCTGTTATGAAAGCACAATGCTTATTATTTCATAGAGATGATCACTTCTGCTATGTGGTTGAACATCTTTGGTGTTCAAATATATCCTCAAGTGCCTCTGAAGTGTTGTATATGCTGAATTCAGTTTCAATAAACCCTTCCTAAGGACTTGCCCAAAAATAGTTGAGGCAACTAAAATGGCAGTCCTAGAAAATATCTCCATGCCTTTTCATCTAGGAAGAAATATAAGGCTCCTACCTAGAGCATCCCTTCCTTACAGCCACAAGTTATAAAAATGAAATGTGCCATATGAATTTTTCAGGTAAGGAGGCATGAATTTCCATCAAAATTAAAGGAAGCTGTGAGCATATGGATTGGCAGTATCCTCTGAGAACTTTAGGTAGTGGTCTGCCAGTGAGGAACAGATGAAACTCCATCAAGCTTGGTGAAACCATGGTCACAGGTACCTCTGCCTATAAACATTAACCCAGAAATAAAGACTGGAAACTGATTCTGAAGTTCAATCAGTTTTAATGCTAGCAATTACAAAAATGATTTTATGTAATCTCAGCAAAAGGCAAACAGCAATATTAGAGATTTCTGATGAACTTTTAACTCCTCTGAGATATGGAACCTATCTCGTCACTAGCAATTTTATCAGCAGTTTACTAACGGTGTCCCAATAAGTGGAAACACAGACAAGTTTCCTTATTTCCACACCAGAAATTTAGGTATTCCCAGCATTCTTAGTGTGGTCACCTTGTTTTATTATAGGAATGAAAATATGGCATAATGGTCAAAGAATGATGCCAATCACGGTAGTGGGAATACACACACAAGTTAGTGTGAAACCTCTGACAATTCTTACTTATTGGTTAAGCCAGTGGTGGGACGGGGATTGCTGTACTTCCAATGAAGTAAGTTTAGAATCGTGACATCTTTGTGCATTGCCTGGTAATATTGAGTAATGATAATTGGATGTGGTAGAACAAATAACCATTTAGTGGCTGAGAATTCGGTGAGGCCAAGCTTGTAGCTTTGAGCCTCAGCTTTGAATGGGTAGATAGGGCATTTTGATCTTAAAGTTTTAAAAAGCTCCTATTAAGCCAGGTGGAACTTAGAGTTGTGAAATTGGCTTTTACTGCTTTGAACGTGGTATAAGGAGTTAAGTGGACCATGAGGTATTTTGACCTTGGCAGGACACAACAGCATACGGCTCCTTTGGCCAAGGGTGAGCTTCTGTTGCTATAGTGGTTGCTTGAAGAAAACTGCTCTTGGGTGCTCTGGCCTTAAGCAAAGCCTCCCAGGCTTGGATAAAGAATGGGAGGGCCCCAGCACAAAGCAATAGGCCATAGACTCCTATAAAAGTACCCATAGCTGAGGCAAGAAAAGAAAGCCTTTATGAGTACAGGCTTCTGATTATTTTTTGTATGTTGCTTCATCAGGATGGTGGTAGCTTCACCAAGAACAGTGATGTCAAGTCAATGCTTGGTTGATTATCCAGGTATTAATTGTTTTCTCTTTAAATTACATGTACTAAATTAAAGATGAGATGGGTGAGAGTTATACTGAAATATTTACTTGTAGGTTATCTGATTTTTACCTTCAGCTCCTCCTGGGTGCATTACCAAATGGCCTCATCATCATCATTCAGGGGAAACATCTACCCTGTAGAAGACCCTAAAAGTCAAAACTCCTTCAGAGATAAAGACAAAATAGTGCAGTATGGTTGGTGTTATTTTCCCCTCCTTATCTTAGACTAGCAGTAAGTGCCAAGAATGGGTAGACAGAGACACAAGACTGAAGATTTTGAGAAGAAATAAGATCTTTTCTTTTTCTTTTTCTTTTTTTTTTCTTTTCTGAGAGATAGCGCGAGGGTGCATGGAGAGGAAAGGGGCAGAGGGAGAGAAAATCTTAAGCAGGTTTCACACCCAACACAGAGTCAGATACAGGGCTCAGTCTCAGGACCCTGAGATCATGACCTGAGCTGAAATCAAGAGTCAGACATTTAACCGAGACAGCTAGTCTTAGACTAGCTGTCTTGCATAGACAGCTAGGTACCCCCAAATAAGGTCTTAATGGAAAGAGCAGCTCTAGTTAAACTAAAGATTTGGGAGGTATATTATCTCTTGTCTTCTTGAAAGCCTCTGACTTACTTCTGTGTAGAACTAAAACATACTAATCTAAGCATAAAAATACCCAAAGGAAATGTAGTAATTATTACAATTATATATTAGACCTTCACCTGAGTAGAGTGCTTTATAATACTCATAGCACCGTAAGTCTTTCAAATAGGCAAAACTGGACTCAAACTATTTTTGTGTTAGGATCAGTATTCACTACAGTGTCTCTAACCCCTTCCCTGTGGCCCCACTTACATTGACTTTTGTCCCTTAAGACCTTTTTCTAGTCTTCTCACTGTTCCTCTAAAAAGTGACCTCATACTGGTTGGTCTTAGAGTACCTAGTCTAATCAGTCACTAATTTTATACCCTAAATTCCTCTAGAATATAACTGGTGCAGTCTAACACTTCATCTCTCTCAGGTGAGCTATCACAGTGTTCTCCCAATTAAACTGTCTGTCTCTGTCTTTGATACTGTACCAATGTCCCGGTGATAAATGAGATGCTAACCTCAAAGGAGTTAATTGAGTTTAAGAAAGGGACCATTCTCAATGGTAAGGGGGGGAGAGGAGGTAAAGAACCCAAAAGGATATGGTGAAAGACCCAAACTAGCAAGAGCAGAAAGTCATGACCACCCCTAAAGGAGTATGGTCAAAGAAGAGGGGCTGCCTGATAGGTGTTTTGACCATGGAGGAAAACCACCATGGCTAAATATGTAAGGAGGCAGAGAGAGACCAGGGGAGTGAATACAACAAACTTTCCCTCCTTCTGACTGACTTCAAACCGTTGCCAGTGCTTTCCATTGGTAAATCCCTACCAACACTGAGATGGCAAGGGACCTAGGCACTGCAAACCATAGTGACTAGCCTGTAAGACAAAGAAGCACAGAGAAGGGGTGTGTGAGGGCTGAAGCAGCGTAGTGGAGGATAACCACTCCCACAAATATGTCTTCCATAGGAGAGGCAGAATGATGTACCCAGCATGCTATATTTGACTGGATTACTCTAGTCATTGAAACACTCCCTTGCCTCCCAGTAACCTACAGAATTAACCCCAAGCCAGAAGCTCAATGTCCTCCTTGTTCTTATCTGACTGACTGTGCTGGAATCATCTGCAGAACCTCTTTACTTCCTTGAATGATTCAAAACCATCTTATTGGGTTTTTGTCATTCTCCTTATATACCATGTGACTTCTTTCCTTTAGGGTTTTATGGAATTTCCTCTGGAATATGTGTTTCTCTTTACAGGTCAGATTCAAATATCATCTCCTTTAGGAATCCTTGGCCAAAAGCCACATTATTCTACAGATATTTCTTTTTTAGAATTTACCATAAAATTAAATTGGACCATATGAAGTTTCTGCTGTTCTGCTGTTTTGGCCAATAAAAATGGAATTTCATACGTAGAGTCCTGTCTCTCTTGCCCAAAGGAAAGTCTCCTGAAGGCAGGGCAATCTCCTATTTGGCTTTATCCCTTGCCAGGTAGCTGAATAGCTGCAAATGGTGGGTGATTTATACCTGCTTATGGAACTGAATTGAACAAAGGTCCATATTTTATATTTTCTAAGCCATGAGGAACAGGGACCATATCAATCTTGGTTTTTCAGTAAATATTTGTTGTTTGGAACATAAAACATAACTCAAAGCCATGTTTGTCAATTCTCATAAGCAAGGGAAGTGGGTGAAAATTAATTTTTCCATTCTCGTTCTAGACTTAAAGTATCTCAACTTCCAGAAGACTCAGTTTACAAAGACATAACTACTATAAACACAGTTTTAAGAAGTCTGAAAGTAATAACTTAATAAAATAAGCTAGTCAATGTAATTGATCAAATGCCCTCAATAGCAAAATACCAGGGGTAAGAATGCAGGTTTGTACTAGGCATATTAATATACATAAATGAACTATATAGAGGCTGAGGGACCTTGTAGTTTCCTAAAAATCCCTTCCAAGTATAAACTGCAGCTGATTATATTTGATGTCATTCAAAGTACAAGGGCCTCCAAAGCTGAGGTCTAAATGGGGCTGACAACCAGACATGGCATTTGAGCCTTCTAGATTTATAGCCTATTTCCAAGTCACTTTGCCTGCTTTATCCACAAAAAAAGAAAAGAGAAATGCCACCTGACCAAAAATGACCAATGAGTGTTCATAAATCTTTCTCAAGTACTATCAAAACTAAAGTTTCTGTGGTAATTCTCCTATAAAAAGAAATGTAAAATTTATTCCAAACTGGGAGAAGGGGAGAGGGGAGGTACCTGGCAGACTTTAGGAAGCCAGGGCATTTGAGCAAAATTAGCTCATGCTCCTACCAGCAGAAGTCACATTTTGGCCCCTCATATCATGAAAATACCATTTGTTGGGAAACATAAGGACACATCCTGTGTGTGAGAGAGAGTGCTTAAAATCCCCCATCCTGCACCCCTGATGGCTCAGTGACGTTGGTCCCCACCCCTTCACGCCTCGTTAGGGCCAGCCAGGGCCAGCTGGCCAGGCTGTCCCTCTCCTCGGGCCTGGGCGCCATTGTCCCGGAGCTCACCCAGCCCGCATCCCTTTGAAGCTGCTCCAAAGAAACTTTATCCCTCTGTTCCAGCTGGCGTTTCATTAAGCCCTGGCTTCACAGGATTTTCCACTCCCATTGACACATCAGAGCAAAAATGTAGCCATTAAAATAATGAAGAAAAAGGGAGCGAGCAGAGGAGAAATGGTTCTAAGGGGAAATTGAAAAGGAGTACAAGGTTATTTAAAAAATAAAGGCCAACTGTAAAAAAAAATAAAATAAAATCTACCCACTTTCTCATCTCTCTCTCTTTCTCTTTTTTCCTCACCTACATGTGTGTGTCCTAAGCTGTCCAAATTTTTCACAAAGCCTCATAAGGAATGACTTCAGAGAGGCCCTGGCTCTGTGAAACAGCTGACAGTCGCAGGTCTAAATTAGGAGCAGCTGATAAGAATCCCGAAGACATTCTGCACATGAACACAAGGGAACTCTGGGCACTAAAGATTTCTATCCTTGCTCAGAAATAAATCATTGCATCTCCTGTTGATCAGACATCAAGCCCACCTAAGTTATTAACGACCCCCTGTCTGACCTCCGTACTCTTACCTCCAAGGTTTTCCCCAGCCAGGAGTGTCTGTTCCAGATGTATCTTTCACTTTTCAAAGATACATGGGCTACATACTTACCTGGCCATAAAATCCTTTTTGATGCTTATCCATTCTTTTGGTAATGTATATATGATGTATTTTTAGTCTCCAAAATTAGATAATGAACTTAAGAATCAAAATAATTGTGTGCCCCTTTGTTGCTATCACTAAAAGAGATCTTGCAGAAGACTCTGCACAGAATTCATATTTGCCATAATATCTGCCGAAGGAATCTGATTTCAGCCAGCTCAACCAAAGAGATGGACAAGGAGGATGTCACAGAGGCCTTTAAGCTCCTAAAACAGCTGTGACAAAGCCCAGACACTAAACCTATACATTTTATTCCCCTGGGTGTCATTCAGGCATTGTGATTTCATTAACAAGCTTGCTTTTTGAGCATCTTTTCCCACAGGAATTAAAAGCAGTGACCTAGAAGTGGGCTTTTAGATATATTCTTGATAACAGAAGGGTATGTGACAGCTGACATGTAATTGAAGGAAGAAGCAAACAAAGAAAAATGCGAAAAACAATGAACAAACATATTGCTTCATAGCACAAAAATTGATGTCTATAAAAATGTATTTTAAAGTGTATTCAGGAGGGCATGTGATGTGATGAGCACTGGTTATTATATGCAACTGATGAATTATTGAACACTACATCTGAAACTAATGATGTACTATACGTTGGCTAATTGAATTTAAATTAAAAAAGCGTATTCAATAACTGCTGTGAAAATGCAAAATATATATTCTTGAAAAGTATACTACAAAATGGTTAAAATTTGTTTTTATCAAACAAAAATAGCAGATATTTAGGATATATATATATATATATATATTTCCCCTCATTTCACATATTTCAGATAGAATTGAGTGTCATCCATATGAATGTTTAGTTTATATTATCCTGAAATCGGTTTCTATTTATTCACCTACATTAAAGACCATTGAAAGAAACATTTATTTGTTTTAAATAAACAATGTAGAGATAATAAGAAAAGTTTACAAAATTCAAAAAAACACAATAGAGCAGTAGAGTAGGTATCTAGTGGAAATAGGTACTGAGAAGAGACAAGACCATACAGGAGATCTTAGCTCTGGAGGACTAACTCATGTCCAAATCTTAACCCTCTCTTTTCTACACTGGTATTATGTGACTCTGATCATACTCGCCAATATAGCTGAATTGTTCTAGGCAACACCTGTGAGAAATAAGTGAGATCGTGTATGTTCTAGGGTCTACATCAATCTCACATGCAGAAAACCTGTGTTCCAAGACTTGGTTGTTGAGGGAAACATTCAGTATGGCATTTGGCAAGTATTTGGAGTGGGACTGAGAAGAATCTCAAGGAAAAATATAATCTATCAATCAATCAGCATAGGGAAGTTAACTTCTTAACTCTGTGGAAGATAAAATAATAAAGGGCAGAAAAATGTTTCTTCTCTCAGATAAATAGATATTTCTTTAGGAAGATAAAACACACACATGAAGCAACACTTTCAGAATAATGCAAGAAGATAATGGAGTATGGAACTGGGATTGCTATAGTTAACAGAACTCAGTCTTTGAGGGTTGGACATATCATGAGAAGTGTTGTGGCAACAGTGGTACTGGACAATTTGGGGGAGGAAACATGGTGGCATTGCAGGTGCTGAGTGTGGGAGTGAGCCAAGTAGTGGTAGATGAGCTGACTGCTCAGTCAGAAACCTCCTGCTCAGTTCTTGTCTGGCACCAGTACAAAGATCTGCAGTGTCCCTATGTCACAGAATCAGACAGAGGTTTGGAATTTTGGCTCTGCCACTTACAAACCCTGAGACAATGGGCAACTGATAAAACATTGCATTGCCGCCATTTCCTCACCTGTAAAATGAAGTTGGTACTGCCTTGAAGAGCTGTGGGGAGAAATTCATGATAATCACCTGGAATAGTACCAACACTAAGCAGCTCATATACAGCCATTTTCATTAGTTCTATCCATTGTGAATACTACCCTTCTGTCCTCCAGTCTCTCATATCACCTTCTGAACACGTTCCCTGTCTCATATATTTTTGCATTGCTTTGTTTCTATCTTTATCTAATTGTAACTATTTTTAAAATGTTTTATTAAAAAATGTAATATAATTTAAATTATAATTTCTACCTCGATAATCCATTGATGTAAGTACCGAAGCCTTCATTATTACTGTTTTGCCTGAAGCCCCCCCATTACTATTGTGTTGCTATCTATTTCTGCCTTTAAATCTGTTAATATTTGCCTTACATATTTAAGTGTTCCTGTGCTGGTGTATAAATATTTACAAACATTATGCCCTCTTATTGGATTGACCTCTTTATCATTATATAATGCTCTTCTTTGTTTCTTTTTATAGTCTTTGTTTACTGTCTCTTTTGCCCTGACATAAATATAGCCACCTGAGCTTTCTTTTACATTTGCACTTTTTGCCCCCCCCCTTTTTTTATTTTTAATGCTCTGATTGGGCAAGTTCCTCTGCCCTGTCTTCTAGATTTTTGATCCTTTCTTCTGCTTCATCTAGTCTGTTGTTGAACCTCTCTAGTGTATTTTTCAGTTTGGTTATTGTATCCTGCTCTAAGACTTCTGTTTGTAACTTTCTGATATTTTCTCTCTCTTTGTTGAAGTTCTCATTATACCCATTCATTCTTCTCCCAATCTCACTGAGCATCTTTATGACTATTACTTTTAATTCTTTTTTTTTTTGGACAGAGAGAGAGAGAGAGAGAGAGATCACAAGTAGGCTGAGAGAGAGGAGGAAACAGGCTCCTGCTGAGCAGGGAGCCCAATGCAGGCCTTGATCCCAGGACCCTGGGCACCCAGGCGCCCTATTACTTTGAATTCTTTATCAGGTAAATTATTTATCTCTGTTTTATTAAGGACTTTTTCTAAGGTTTTATCTTGTTCTTTTATTTAGAATATATTCCTCTGTTTCTTCATTTTGCTTGATTCTCTGTGCTTGTTTCTATGCATTAGATGAAATAACCACCTCTCCCAGTCTTGAAAGATTGGCCTTGTATGGGAGATAAACCTTATCATTCAACCCTGCCTTAGCTCTTGGTTTTCTCTCAAACCTTATGTTTGTCCAAGCAGGATGTTTTATCTTTAATAGCTCCTGGTCTTGATGGTGTACCAAAACCAGTCAGTCATTGTCTCAAAGGGGAGGATATTGGTCAGCACCTAGATTCAGGCTGATAGGAAGCCAGACCCTCAGGCAGCAGCTTTAAAAGAATGCTACTATATTCATTCCTGTGAGACTACAAGCATAAACCAGAGCCATGCAATCCAGCAGTGTCCCCTGGGAAGCAGTCACAATAATCAGAGATCCAAACAAGTATATAGGCTCCTTTCTGGGAGATACTGGTGAGCTGTGACAAGGCAGAGGGAGAGCACAAAGATGGCATCCTCTGGCTTACGTTCCCTGAAAGTACCTCAATAGCCTCTAGATGTGTGCCAAATCTGAAGTTTGCCCATAAGGCCAAATCTCTAAGTCTGGCAAGTAAGCCTCTTTCATAGAAAAACTGGGTGTTTGTTTGAGTCTTCTGTCTGTGCAGTGCTCTGGGGTGATAACCAGCTAAGAAATGTCCCTCTGGTTGTTACCGTCCTGTGGGACCTAGGAATGCAAGCTCTCCTGGCCACCAGAGCCATTAAATCAAGTGGTATCCCCTAGGCATCAGCCAAAAAAAACCAGGACACTAGATGTGAAAACTGTAGCACCAGACACATATAAGAACTTCACTCCAAGAGATGCTGATGCTATGGAGTGTTTCAGAGGGAGAGTACAAAGATAGTGCCTGGCCTCCAAGATCTCAGAAAAGGTTTATAGTCATCTCTTGGAAGTGTGCTTAATCGGAAGACTTCTGTTCAGACTACAGCTCTGATAATAAGCTAATTAAGCCTTTTTCACAGAAAGATAGAGCTCCTGGATCTGTTTCCTCTTGCTGTGTCTTGGGGGTGGTAGCTGTTTAAGAACTCTTTATCTGTTGGTTATAATCCTATGGGACCCATAAGCATAAATTCTACTGGCCACCAGACCCAGGAGATGTAGCAGTGTCCCCTGGCAGCAGCTATAGCAATCAAGGTAGCAGAGAAGGGTGTACACTTTTCTAGAAGATACTGGTAAATTATAGATAAGCAGAGGGAGGGCACAAACATTGTATCTACCAGCCTCCATTCCCTTAGAGTAACTCCATAGGTCCCTTGCAGTTGCCAAACCAGAAGCCTGCCCCTCAGCCCCAAGCTCCTGGCCAAGAGAATAGGCCTCTTTCTTAGAAAGACTGGGTATATGTTTTAGTCTGCTTTCTGTGCAGTGCCCTGGGAGTGGTAATCTGCCAAGAACTGAATCTCTGTTGTTGTCCCATAGGACTCAGGAACACAAGCCCCCTTAAACTCCAGAGACAGGTGATCAGTGGGTCGCCTCTGGGTGGCAGCCATAAAAACCAGGTCACCAGACATAAAAACTGGGGCACCAGACATCTGTAGAAGCTCTCTTCTTGGAAATACCAAGTGTGGCAAAGGGAGTGTATGAAGATGGCATCTACTAGCTGGAGTGAGGCAGAGGGAAAGAGCAAAGATGGCAGTCGCCAAATAAATAAATAAAAAGACCAAAGAAAGGAAAGAAAAAAAATGAAAGAAGAAAAATAGTGAAAAGAGAAAAAAAATAGAAAAAAGGAAAAGAATAAAAAGGAAATAAAAAAAGAGAAATTAAAACAGGGGGAATAAAAAAAGATGGTGCCCACTGGTTTTAGCAAAGCAGATAGAGAGCAGGAAGATGGCACCCAGAAGCCTTTGTCTATGGAAACTGTCTCAGCAGGCTCCCGTCCTTCAAACCAGTGCTTTAAAATTAGGAAACAAGTCTCTTTGACATAAATTCGGGGTGCTTTTCAAAGGGCTGCTTCTCCGTGAGCCCCAGGCCAAGTGAGTGTGTTTTTTCACAGCCACAGTACTGTGGGTTTGCCACAGCACTGTGGGTCTCATGGGTGAGGATCCTCCTTAGTTTTCAAAGATAGTTGTTTTGGGAGCTTTTCTCTCAGGTGCCAGTTTTAAAATCGGGGTGCCCAGTATGGGGTATAAACCTTTCACTCCTCAGGGAAAAGCTCTGGGTTTTGAGTTCCCTCCTGATAGTGGGTTGCTATGGCAGGAATGGGGTTGAGGGTAAGATTGTGTCTCAGCCTTTCCTATGACTTTGCTGCAGTTTCCCGCTCATTTGCCTGATGTGAAGACTCTGGCAGTCTTTATGGTGTTTGTGTGTTTGTTTTTTGTTTGTTTGTTGGAGGAAATTTTTCCGTATATAGCTGTAGATTCAGTGTGTATCTGGGAGGAGGTGAGTTCAGGATCTTCCTGTGTCACCATTTTGAACCGGAACTCCCTTCATTGCACTATGGAAATCATTCTCTACCCTTAACTCTCTTTTCTGTTCCCCAAATTGTATCAGCTTGCGGTCTTCCATCTCAGGTCTACGTCAAGTCACATCTCCTCTTAAAATCGTTCTAAGATGTCTGGGCACGTTTTATTATATATTTTAACCTCTGTTGTAGCTATTACTATAAACTGCATTGTATTATAATTTCTAGTACAGGTGACACTTTTTCATTGACTTGTGAGCCCTTATAAGGCAGGAATATTTTTTGTTAAATTTAATTTTCCTGAGGGTCTCTTTACATAAGCTTGATGAGATGGGCACAAAGCATTTAATTCTCTTTGTTTTCTTCGTGAGGATAGCAGCCAAGTTAGTATTTCTGTTTTTAGGATTCACTTATATTTTTCACTGTATGAGGAGTCTTAAAGGGAAATGATTTGGAAATCACAATAAATAACCTGACAATTAGGCAACCTTGAGCCCATAGAGCATCTTGAACAGTGGACAATTTTTGATATCCTAACCCCCCACTTAGGGTTCTGATCAAAGTAATATATGATTCTTGGATTATACATATTGTGGTGTGTGTGTGTGTGTGTGTGTGTCCAAATGCCATGAGACTCTGTATTGTCTGGCTTCATGCATGTTTTTCAAGGTTTCAAAATCCATTAACTAGAGCTTATTTAGCTTCGCCTGATATGATAGCTTTTATTGTGTGAGTATGTGGGTTTTTTTTTTTTAACAGAAGCCAAGTGTGCCCTTTGGATGAATTGATTTCCTCAATCTCATGGTGAAATATTGCATTTCAGTTGTCAGTTTTGATTTATTGTTTCTTTAAACATTAAATCTTCCTTTGCATTTTTATTGGTTTCATTAAAAATGTTCTGCTCATCTTTTTCATGGCTACCTCCATAAAGGCAAGGAAGGCCTCAGTGAGAGAGCCTTGGGGGACCCACAGAGTCCCCTCCTTCCTGCAAAGTCCTCCTGGCTCATGCTCTTCCATTGGCTGCATATTCTGAAGGATCTACAAACAAACCAACAAAAACCCTGTCTGCTATTGTTATGGAGTTTATAAAAACATGTATTAAATCTAATAACTTCGGTGTGTAATGAACCACAGAGCATATGTCAGAAGTATGGTGTCCAAGCAGCAGTGGGCTTGAATGGTTTATCTTGCTGGCAAATGTGTTACATGAGATTTGACCCTTAAATTGAGCACTGGGAGAGATAAATAGAGTAATCAAAAGGACTCCCGTACAGTCATAGGAACCTGGAGCCATCTGGTCAAGACAAAAATAAATCAGTAATGCAACTGGAAATGGTCTCCAGAGACCTTTGAGGATTGGTTTAGCATCACTGTCTCTCAAATTGTGGAGCAGAGGAAACTGACAGCAAAGATCAGGAAACCAACTCTAATTAACACACACACAGCAAAGGGCTCAGAAGTCTTTTCAGACTGAAATGCCTCACACCTGAGGGACTAAAACCAAGACAATGATTTGAAAGTCCCATAGCTTGGTAAAGACAAAACGAAAAGAATGTATTGATTGTTGGATAAGCTTCTGAAGTCCTGATACAGAAAAATAAACAAAACAAGGCAAAATGAAACCAGAAATTCCATTTGATCAGAATTTAACAAACCAGAATTTTCAGCTGTGCAGCTTCACTCTGCTGACTTAAGAAAACCAGTATTCGTTTATCTCTTTAAGAAATCTGTCTTTCCTCAACTTTTTACATATGTGCCAAAGTGAGAAATTAACAAAATGATATGAAATGTTTGAGTACAGCAATATTTTCCTCAATGTTTTGTTTTTTGAAGCTGAGCCAAAACCATCTTATTTGTTGTACCTAATATGAAAATACATATTAAAATCATCCTGAGTTACAGGGATTCAAAGCCCCCAAAGCTAAGCCATTTGCAATACAAATTAACACAAAAAGATATCTGTAAATACTGTTTTTATTTCATTTTTGGAAAAAGTTTTAAAATTGCCCCAAATATGTTTTCACCTACATCACATAAAACATTTTGACTAGAATTTGCATTTTGAAACAGTTATTTAGGATCATTTAATGGTAAATGGTATATGGAGCCACGTCTGCCCCAATCTCCCACGACTCCGTCTGTCTGTGTTATGTCGAAGATTACGCAGCAGGCCTCCTCATCCATCACAGCTTTCTCATTTGTTCAGCTCATACATAAGTGCTGAGAGCTCACTCCGTGCAAGATGCTCTGCTTAGAAATGCGTGAGTTAAAGGTTTGTATGAAGCAAGGTGCCTGTCCTCTGAGTATGGATTCTGGAGGGGAATCACACATGGAGATAAATAAGAACATTCTGGACAGTGTTACCAGTGAAGTTCAAGACATACAGTCTGGTGGGCAGGGAGGAGCTTATATGCTGTCCTGTTTGGCCCTCATCATGACTCATCATGACTCATTATTCTCTCTTATAAAATGGAAATCATAATGGTATTTGACTTGTAATTCTGTTTTAAAGTTTAAATGAGTTAAGGCATAGAAAGCACTTAGAATAGCAACCAACACTTTTTAGTACCCAGGAAAGAGCCAATTATTATATTCACATTACTACTGCAAATATCTTATTTGTGGTGATTATTATTTGTTCCTCTTATGTACTGACTCTAGTCTTGTTTTTTCCTCAGACCTAGATGTTAGCGATTTAAAGATTTTCTCACTGCCTTGCATTTTTTACTGAAATACTGGCCCACTGCTGTGGGCATTTAGAGAAACATAAGATGCTGGGGTTTTTGTTTTGTTTTTTTTGTTTGTTTGTTTTCCCCAAAGAGCTTCTGGTTTAAGTGGAAAGACAAGAAGTACACACACATAGACACTTGCAATGTTTAATGACAGAGCACAGTAAACACAGACTGGTTGGATAGAGTGCTTTCAGTCCTATGTGGCACAATAGCTACAGTAAATGCTTCAAATACGTTACCATTATAATGGACTATGTAATCATGAACTATGATTACACTATAACTTTCATCCAACTTTTGCTTTTCTCTGAAGTTAATAATTGTCTATGGTTTGTTGTTGTTGTTGTTGTTGTTTTTAGTTTTCTGATTCACTCCAAATAGAATACATCATCTCTAAATATAGTTACAGGTATCATATAATAAACATCAGTTGAACTTCTTTTTCTTTTTTTTTTTTTTAGGCAGCTGTTCTGCAGCCCTCTTTCCTCTCACTTCAGTCTAAACTGGACATACTCTAGACAAATCTCTAAAGTTAGGATTTCCCTTCATCCTCATCTGGAGAATTCCATTGCCTCTTCCTCTGCTGAAGCCCCATGTCCTGGATTATGTGTTTCCATCTTTTTTGCTTAGATAAGAATTTTTTATAGCAGCTTTCTGAGAAAAGATGAATGGGACATACATTTTTTTAGTCTGAAACTCAGCATGTCTGAACATGTCTTTATTTTCCCTTCATATTTGGTCGTTTGGCTGAATATTAAATTCTAAGTACAAGATTATCTTCTTTATAAATTGAAAGCTTTTCTTTATTCTCTTTAAGCTTCAAATATTTCCTCTTTAGAAATGAAATGTGAGTCTGTTTCCAAACCCTCTCCTTTTATTGTCTATAGAATTTTATGATCTTCTCTTTAGCCACCAATTCTGGAATTTCACAATTATATCCTTTGCTGAGGGTTCTGTTCTCATTCATTTTACATAGGTGGTGGCCTCCTTTTTTTTTTTTTTTTCCTTTAGACAGAGAGAGAGTGTGCATGCACAAGCAGGGTGGGGAGGGGCAGAGAGTGGGGGTAGAGAATCTTAAGCAGGCTCTACTGACCAGAGCAGAACCCAACGTGGGGGTTGACCTCATAACCCTGAGATCATGACCTGAACTGAAATTAAGCATTGGCTACTTAATGGACTGAACCACTCAGGAGCCTCTGGTGGCCTCTTTTTTAAAAAATCTGGAAACATGTCCTTTAAATCTGGGAAGATACCTTGCCTGTTTCTTAGATAATAACATCGATTCAGTTTTGTCTCCTGTCCATTTTCATAACTCCTATTACTCTTGTGATGTGACCCTGGACAAATGTTCTAGTTCTCATATATTTTCTCTTTTATTTTCCCTTTGTCTTATTCTTCTGCCTTTTAGTAGGTTTCTTTAAAGATTTGTTTATTTATTTACTTATTTATTTGAGAAAGAGAGAGAGTGCATGTGTGAGTGCAATGGGGAGGGGCAAAGGGAGAGGGAGAGATAGAATCTCTAGCAGACTCCCTGTTGAGCATGGTGCCTGACATAGAACTCAATCCCAGGGCCCTGAGATCATGACCTGAGCCAAAATCAAGAGTTGGATGCTCAACCAACTAAGCCACCTCGGCACCCCTAGAAGGTTTCTTTAATTTCTATTCCTTGGGTTGAACTTTGACATTTCTGCTCCAATTTTTTTTTTAAATTTCCAATAGCCCTTTCTTTTTCTCTGAATAGTCCTTTTGTGAAGCAATCAATTTTTATTTCATAGATGTCTTCACTCTTTTCTCTGAAGAAAAAAAAAATTTAGACTGTTGGAAGTTTTCTTCTGCTCCTTCCATTATCTCTGTTTCTTCTGGTCTTATTTTATCTCTTTAATCTTTCATTCTTATTTTTCAGGCCTTTCCCAAACACCTGGTAATTACTTTTAGTACATTCATAATTAAGAGTGAAGCACCAGGGGCACCTGGGTGGCTCAGTCGGTTAAGCCGCTGCCTTTGGCTCAGGTCATGATCTGAAGGTCCTGGAATCAAGTCCTGCATTGGGCTCCTGTTCCACGGAGAGCCTGCTTCTCCCTGTCCCTCTGCCTGCCGCTCTGCCTACTTGTGCTCTCTGGCTCTCTGTCAAATAAATAAATAAAATCTTAAAAAAAAAAAAAGTGAAGCGCTGAACACTGATCTAGATTTCTGTGTTCAAGAGCAGGGACTGTCAAATGGTAGATGTCACTCTTGGTTTATCATGGGTGACAGCATTTTCTTCTAGAGCAGAGTGTCAGACACTGACTTGAGAGGCAAAAAGCTCAATTTCTTAGCATTCTCAAAGATGACAAATAAGAGTAGGCCAGGATCTGATTAATTTGTTATGTAGACTTTCATTAATAATTTGTTTTTGATGCAACATTTTACCTTAACCTTTAGTTAAGGCTGCTGTTTCTAAAATCAGAGCTTCTACGGTCTCAATGTTCCAGAAGACAAACCTGCAGTCTTCTGACCCCATTGGCACATTGAGTCTCTTGGCTACACAAGATGAGGACTGACATCTAGGTTTTTCATTGCCCCTATAAAGACTCTCAATGTATCCTCCAGTTTTAAGCCCTAACTGGTACTTTCATCATCCAAGATGCTGATATATCTAAATTCTAAAAAGATTTTTGGCATGTTTCATTGACTCTTGTCACTCTATTTCTCCTTCCTTCCTTCCTTTCTTCCTCTCTTCTGATGTCCCATTGTAGAGAAGTTTCAAGAGCAAATAGGAGATAATGTGTCTTTTTAATTCACCGTGTCTAACTGGAAATCAGGATAGGATTTTAATGCCCCAGGGCAATGTATTGTGGGAGATATTTAAGGGTTAAATCATTATATGTGTGATTTTCCAAATCATAATACTTGAGATTGCACCCAGGAGTTTTAGATAAATACCCATTGTTACAATTAAATATTTATTTGCCTCCGGATTGTGAAACCCAATATTTATTAACATATTTCAAGACTCATTGAAAAGACAGTAGTAGCCATCATGTTTGCTTCCTAGTCTCTGGAGTAGTATCTTTATAGCTAGGAAATTTATTTACCACCATCCTCTGATACTTTATTTTTGTGAATAAGATTACAATCTTAGGATTAATTATACCAAGTGAAACTGGAAACCTTAATGAAAAACATGGTCACCGGAGACATCTTGCAAATATTTCTCTGACAGATCCAGTTCACCTAAATATTCACCTTGCTGACATCAGCAGTTTTGAAAGTCTCAGTTTGAATGTGTGTACGCACCTGGGAAAATGCATATCCAGAAAAGGTATGAATTTTATGGAGCCTGCAGAGCTGGCAATATGTACAAGAGCTTTTCATCAGCAAGTATCCTTCACCTGGGATAATAGAAGAGTAAAATCATGGAGCTGGAAGAAGACTCAAGAAGTCCATGGGTCCTTGTATCCAACTGAAGAACTTTAAGAGGACCCCTTTTCTATAGCATCCTTGATATCATCAGTGTTTCTAAAATGATAGGACATCCATCCATTTGAAGAGTAATACTTCCTTTACTGGACAGCTAAAATGGTTAAAAAGACCTTTCTTATATTTAATCTGAACTTACTGATTACCTTTACATTTCTTTTCTGTTCTTTCTGTAGTTCTTGTCTCCTTTTCCCTTTTATGCTAATATTAAAAAAAGTCATCGATCTGGCTATGAACAAAAAATTATCACAAATAGATCCATGATGGCATCTTTAGTGTGATCAAAGATTTCAAGTTTTTCAAGAAAGTCCTAAGGACCTACTATCTAAATTATAGGATACTTCTTTCATTGAGGTTTCATTCAACATTCAGTCATCCCAGTAAAGACCACAAAGTTTATTCCCACTCACACATATACACATACACTAAAGTGTGTATGTCAGTGAATATGTGTGTATGTGTGTGAGAGAGAGAAGCAACAGAGACAGAGTATGCAGTGCATTGTTTTCATTTTGTTACAGGAAAACTGTGAAAAACTAAGGCATAAGTAGGATCTGTGGACAGTGATATTAAAATATATGCAAAAGCAGTTTTAACATTGATTCTGGACTTATAAACTGGGAGCATCACTTGTGATGGACTCTGTTTTCATCTCACACCAAGACCTCAGCCTCTTTACCTATTTAGGTTTTCCTGACCCCCTCAGATTCTCATTTTTTAAAAATCCTCCCAGCCTCTTAGAAAGGTGACCTCGTATATGTTTCCATACTAAAATGTTGGGCACTTAATATATCACTTCTCTGAGAGAAAAGAAATGTAAAGATAATCAGTTAGATCAGATTAAACATAAGAAAGATCTTTTTAACCATTTCAGCTGTTCAGTAAAGGAAGAATTACTTTTCAAATGGATGGATGTCCTATCATTTTAGAAACACTGGTGATATCAAGGATGCTATAGAAAAGGGATCCTCTTTAAGTTCCTCAGTTGGGTACAAGGACCCATGGACTCCTTGGGTCTTTAAAGAAAAGCCTTACAAGGATCATAGCCAACCTAAAATATCAATCATGACAGGCTTTTGTACATTAGTACTTGAAACATCTTTTTTGGCATCCATCATGCGACCTCCATAGCCTTTTGCTTGATGCTTTTCTTTTTTCTACACAGGAGCCTGGCCCTAGTTTGAAAGTTACTTGGACCTCTTTGTCTCTTTGTACAATGGAGATGATAAAGTTTCCTTTTTCCCCAAAGGTTTGCAGTTCAAGAGGGGCTAGGTGGTACCAAGGTGTTAGAGGTGACATTACATCTAGTCCTCAATCATTGATCCAGATAGGTTGCTCCTGAGATGACCATGGCCTCTGTTGGGCTGTCTCTCCCTTATGTTCAGTTATTTTCTTGCATACACACTTTATATAGGCAATACCCACACCACAGTTTTTGGGTCATGAAAAGTTGTCCTTGGTTACATGTCATAATGAGCTGACTATGGCTGTTTTTCTCTAGTCTTCTCTTACTTAGACATAGTCTGATAATCTACCAGGTAAACAAGGCATAGATCTTACTTCTTTTAAATATCACTTTACTTATATTGGCATTTTTCAAGATCTTCAGGTTTATCCCTGGGGTACAAATTCCATGTTCCTCTTTCTGTAACCATGATGTCTCTGTTCTTATCACTTGTCTCTCTTTGGCCAAGATCCTTGCTCCATTTTGGGGTATTGCTACCCAAAATTCTGCCTTTGCTCAGTTTCTTCTCTTTTCCCATAAAGACATAGACTTTTCAAATATGAACACTAGTAGCTCCTCAATTCATCAATAAGTATTGCTTTAAGGAATGGGAGTGGTAAGGGTCAAAGATGACACAACTATATATATATATTTTTTTTAAATCTCATAACATGTAAAAAATACTCCTCAGTTCACATGATATAAACACATGTGAAATTTTGGAGCTTCCTTATGTAAAAACTTTTCACGCGTTCACTCTCTTACAGTGTCATATCTGTCTTTGTTCTCTTTTTTTTTTTAATATGGGATTTTCACTATCTGCTTATGATTCATTTATTTACTCATTTACTTCTACCCACAACTTTTAAACTGCTATAGTCTGAAAAACATTTAATAAAAAGTTTTTTGGGGGCACCTGGGTGGCTCAGTGGGTTAATGCCTCTGCTTTCGGCTCAGGTCATGATCTCAGGGTCCTGGGATCGAGGCCCGCATCGGGCTCCCTGCTCAGCAGGGAGCCTGCTTCCCCCTCTCTCTCTCTGCCTGCCTCTCTGCCTCCTTGTGATCTCTCTCCCTCTGTGAAATAAATAAATAAAATCTTTAAAAAAAAAAAAAAAGTTTTTTGGGTTACCTCTCTGCACTCAATCTGTGCCTCTGTATGTTTACAAGTTCATATAAAAGTTGGAAACCACCACCCAAGACCACAGCAATTACTGGCTAAAGATAAGTGATATAATGGGAAGGAGATATGATTTTATGTTTATTTATTTATTTATTTATTTATTTATTTTTAAGATTTTATTTATTTATTTCACAGCGGGAGAGAGATCACAAGGAGGCAGAGAGGCAGGTAGAGAGAGAGGGAGAAGCAGGCTTCCCACTGAGCAGGGAGCCCAATACGGGCCTCAATCCCAGGACCCTGAGATCATGACCTGAGCCAAAAGCAGAGGCTTTAACCCACTGAGCCACCCAGGTACCCTGATTTTATGTTTATATGCTATTTTTCCCCTTTAGACACTTGTTAGGCAAAGCACTGCCAAAGAAGAGGAAAGAGAGCCCAGGAATGAATATTAGAAGTGGTGGATAGTTAGCACCTTCCAAATAAGGGCTCAAAGAAGGGTTTCATTATTTAAATTAAAGATTTTCAAAATTGCAGAGCATTCATTACATAATCAAACAAATAAGTCCAGAAAACAAAGAACAAATAAAGGCGAGGGATCCCCTGTCCTTGAATATGAGAACTAACAGGTCATACAGATGACATTTATTTCTCTCTTGTGGGAGTCTAGAGGTGGAGAGGCTAGGGCTGACATGACTGCTACATGGTATTTTCTGACCTTCTCAATATTTCTACTTTCTGCAATATTGCCAATAAGCTGAACCAATAGGAAGTCAGACAAAGTGTGTGGAGCAAAGGGAGGTGCCCAATTTAGTGAGCTCAGAAAGTCCACTACTGAGAAATGATGAGCAACAAGGATGGATGAGGTGAGGGCCATTGATATGAAGCCATGCATTAACCCATAGGTGTTGGGGAGATTTTCATCCTCTTAACAGCAGAAAGACAAGGTAGTGCTGCAACTAGTATTTTAGGTCTGACATTGACGTGAAGAATCGTTTTTAAAAAGATGAAATAGGAATGAAGAGTATGTAAGGAAGACTGAAATAACCATAAGGAAGGGAGTGGCATTTGGAATAGAGAAAGAGAGCTGGAAGCTTAGAGTCATCTTGGGATTTTATCTTATCTTCAATAGAATTATGATCCATGAGTTCCATGAAGGAATAGGTTGAGAAACTAACCAGAAAAGTAAACACGCTGATTTAGTTATTTTCCTTACCATTTTAGCTACTGAGTTTGTCATACCTCTGCCCACATACTTGCACTATGCTCATAACTATACTCAGGCTGGAAGAATAAGCAGCAACTACATGATGCAATGAGAAGTGATCCAGGACCAGTCTTCCAGTCCCCATGAGAAAGCAAAAGTTTTAACATCCTAATGCCTCTGATGCCTCTAATTTATAAGAACTGTTCTTTGTCTCATAGAGCCTTTTTGATCTTTAAGAGTCTACTGTTAAGCGAAAATACCCTTGTGAGGAAAAATAGCTTAAGCAATAGTTTTCCCCACATCATCATGATAATTTCCAGGTAAATTCAAGGGTTGGCTGGTCCCTGGGATCCAGGCCAGTGGTATGGGTATTTTGAAAGAGGGAAAAGCTGGTAGAGTACCCAAATGGAGGGAAATGTACCAACTTCAAGTTTCTCCTAAGACATGGAAAAAATTTAATGTGTTCATTCATTCCACATGGGTCGGTCCTGTCTCTGTCTCTGCCAGCGCCAGGTGAAAAGTCACAATCAGTCTATAAATTCACTAAGTTCTGCTATCTCTGGATCTGTCTGATACTTGTGTGTGACTCTCAGAAAAACCTCTCCACTTCCTATACCTAGCTTTCTGTTATAAAGAACAAGAGTCATGGGTTAAATGGACTATTGAAGAATAGAGTGAGTGATTAGAGCAGCTTGAGATTTCTGTGAGATTTAGGGTGTTAGCTATTGACAGAATGGCATGTGTATTGTAGATCAGCAGTAATCTTGAATACTATGGTAGGAGGGACTGTCCATATTTCTCAGCACTCTGCAGGATGTTTCTGTCAGTCTGAATTCTGTTCCTACAGAAGGCTTTAGGAGTCACTGGGATGCTCTTTCTTACTTCAGATGATACAGAAGAACAGAAAACATGCGAGCAAGCATGTCATTTCTCTGTAGGGTGTATGGGAAATATACAACACTGTTAAGGTTTTGCTCCCGCCAAGGGAGAAGTATTTTGTTTCTTACAATAGCTTGCCATTCATTTGGAGACAGAGAATTGTTACAACTGAATGCTGAAGTTGGAGAAAATGTTAGCTTAATTGTTGACATACTCCACCATCTCCTCTGCTAGAGCTTAAAACTAGAGCCTACCAGAGTGTGGGGAGGGAAGCATCCATGTGGGTGGGGAGGCCCAAGAAAGCAAGTGTTAGGAGGGAGAGGTGCACATTATAAATAGGAAGGACATTCTAGGGAGCGATATTTCTTACAGTCTAATTGCTCTATGTTTTATAGAACCTGATCATTAGGGGATCCTAGGCATGATTCCACAGAGATGTTCTTGTGAAATAAAGCAAGAGGCTATTAAACAGAAAGTTTAAATATAGCTACAGGGAGACATACTTCCTGACAACTTGACAGATGTCTTGGAGTGACGACTCCTTCCTTCATCGCTAATTACAAAATCATTTGTCTTAAGGAAAGGACAAAAGAGAAGTAATTATGAAAAACATGATTCTTAAGGGATAAAAAGATAACATCAGTTTAAAACACAGAAGCAATCATAACCACTTAGAATCATTATTAGTTTGGTGGAACCAATGACAGGTTGCTTTTTAGAAACCAGAGGGAATGGGGCTCCTGAAGCAGAGGGAAGAAAACATTCAGTTTCTTGTTATGCTAAACTTATCCCCAGACTCCCGAGACTTCTTTGATGAACAGTTCATTAAAATTTCCGACCGCAGATGAATTTGAGCTAAAATACACAAATGTTTTAATTATACATTCCTTTTTAATTACACTAATGACTTGTAATGTGTTTATGTTGGTTTAGAGTTTAATTTCTTCCCTTAGATTAGGTGGTTGACTTAAGGACTGTGCTTTTCAGTAAAATAGCATGATTCATCAATGTTTGATTATGAATTAATGCCCAAATGCAGAGGAGCTGCTGCCCTTGGAGGGAGAGCTCTCCCCATGAACAATTGCCTCTCCTCTGGGACAGAGCAGATCTTGTCACCTTGTAGGCATAAGGAATGGGAGTTGTGAAGGAAAGGCTGCGACTAGTTCCCAGATTGGGAAGGTTCTAAGGACCGGATGTGGGGGTGGATAAATGGGAAAGAAAGAACCCACTTAATGAAATAGGTCCATTTACCAAGGGTATGTTTACATGACATGAGAAGAGTCAGACCTAGCCCATGATGAGTTTATGAGGGGCTGGTAGTACTTTTCATGTTTTTACCTTCTTTTTGTATTCTCTTTGGGACCTCTCATTTTGAGACCTTCTAACTTTGTCCCCCAAAGTAACCTCAGCCAATTCCAGCATAAAGAATAAAATGTTAATAAACACTTTCATGCCGATATATGATTCAATGTGAATACTTATTCCTGCCCAAACTTCAATATTTACATTTTAAAAGAGGATTTTTAAATGGCCAGTTCTTCACTCATAGTGCCCTTCTTACAAGGGTGGGGAACTATGCAAATATGCCCCTTTATCTACCTGTCCTGTGTAAGAGATGTTGGTGGTCGTTTTCCTTTTCCATCATTCTTCTGTCGTACTCTAATAAAAAATTCCCTTTTTTTCCCTGCAGAGAAACCATTCCATGTGGTATGATTGAAAACAAAATCATCAATCCTGCCCCCTCACTCTCAGACATGGCCTCATGTGACCCAGCCTAGCCAATCTCTACTATGGAGAGTATATATTCCTCCTAGGGATAGAAATTGGTTGGAGCCTAGCACATCACATAAGGTAGATCACTCAAAGTTCTTCCTAGGACTTTTTTTTTCTCCTCCAAACCTGTTGTGGTAGGTAGAGTAATGGCCCCCCAAATGTATCCATATCCCAATCTCTAGAACCTGTGAATATGTTATTTTACATGTCAAAAGGGACTTTGTAGGTGGCCTTAAGTTCAAAGTCTTGAGATAAGAAGATTATGGGGGGATCATATGGGTGGGTCTAATGCAATCACAAGCATTCTTACAAGTGAAAGAGGAAGGCAGAAGAGTTTGAGATGTGACAAGAACGGCACAGAGTGATACAGTTGTGAGCCAATGAATGCAGGCAGCCTCTAGAAGCAGAAAAAGGCAAGAAAGTCCAAGAAAGGCAAGAATCTTCAGAAAGGAATGCAGCCCTGTTCACACCTTGATTTTAGCCCCACGGGATCTGTATCAAATGTGTGACCCACAGAACTGTAAGATAATAAATTTCTGGAGTTTTAAGTCATTAAGTTCATAGTAATTTGTTACAGCAACAATAGGAAACTAACACATCTGTTGAGGAAGGTGCTGTCTCCATGGGTCCCTGATGATTCTGTTTGAGCTGCTTTGTCAGTTTGTACTTAAACAGCACCATACTGTACTTGCTAGTTGTGTGAGACAACACATTCTTCACAAAACTCTGGCTGGTTCTGGTTTGAGTTGGATTTCTGTCACTAAAAACTGAACATGTTGGTTAGTGTAGCTCCTTAATATCTTTGCAGCAAGTGAAAAATGCAACATAGATAAGACTTTCTATTAGTTCTTAGTGCTGCAAAATTTCATCTTTGTATACAGGTTGATATAGTTGGATTAAATCAGCAAATGGTATTTGTATTTATTGCGGTTTTTATATTCTTGCTGTTTTCCTTCAAAACTGATTGGAGTGTTTCAGAATGTAGGGTGGAGACTGGGTACCATGCTCAAGTGGAAATAATAATGTCACATTTAACATTAACACAGAAACTATATTTAGGTGCAGACATTTTAGATATTTAAAATTGAACCATTTTGACATCTTCTCATTCTGAGAAGATACGTAGCCATTTTGACCAACAACATTATTTTGTCTAAGCTGTATGCAGTAGGCATTAATCAGAGAAGCCAGGTTGGAAACCATGAATACAAGACACTTCAAGTCTCCTAAATGTTGAAGGAAGGGAATTTAACATAAATACAGCCCGATATAGCAGAGGGAAAGTGTTTTACCTGTGGAAGGATTTCCATATGAAGGGTAAGGGTTTTTTTTGCAAATAGGGAGACCAAGTAATCAGGACCCTGGACTTAGAGCCTTGTGACACCCACCGGAGGATGGTAGCACAGGGCTTTCTTCACAATCTGAAAAAAATTGGGGTTATCTACATGGTCTGATTCAGTGGTTCTTTTCTTGCCTTATGGCAGGGTAAGACAGACTAAGTTTAGTTAAAGTCAGTTGTACTTGCAATATCTAGGCATTTAGATGGTAATCAAGGGGCCCCAGATGTAGGAAAGGTGGGAAATAGTCAATTGGGAACCCAGCTACACAGACCATTACTGCTCTTCTGAATATCCCTCCTCTTTTATGTGTGTTGCTATTAAAATTGGACTTACTTGACAATGGGTTATTCCCATTTCTTATAAGGGAAATTCCTTTTAACATATGGATAATCATTCATTTGTTAGCATGTATTTGGTTACAGATTTTCCTCTAGAGCAGAGGTTTTGATGGAGTTTGGAGAGATCATTCATTCAAGCAACATTTACCTAGTGGTTGTTATGAGCCAGGCTCTCTGCTGTGTGCTGGGAATAAACAAGAATCAAAGCAAATATGCTTCCTTCCCTTAGGATTTCATGATCTGATGTTAGGGTGCAAGAAGCTTTAATCTGCAATATTAGGCTAAAAAGGTTAGAGACAAATGTTTTCTTATTTTCCAGTTTGACTGAATACAATCCCACTGTATCTCATCTGTTCATGGAAATTCTACCCCAGTCCTTTTTGCCATTTTCTAGAACCCTTTCCTCACTTTACATATAGCACCACCACTCCACAGTCCATATACACATTTCACAATAGAAACAAATGATATTTTCATTCATTTTCCTTTGATTTATTGATAATCTGGAAAGATGAAGCAGAGGCAGCTATCACAGAAATTCAAATCTATGAGTTCCCTAACTGTCAGTTCAGAACCCTTTCACTACGTCTTGGCTGTGCAAATCAACCATACATTCACCCAATCATAGGGTACATGGATTTCAAACACATGGGCTATTCTCCAAATTCTACTGAATGCAGCTCAAACAACATGGCCTGCATCCTGGGCTTTGTACAAATTTGGCTTAACTCCTCCAGGTTTTTTTCCATCACTCAACTACTAAAATTATATGGCTTTAATTTCCAGAATAATCTTTGTGCTTTCCTACTTGCGTACCTTTGCTAATGCCTTTCTCTTCACCACAATTTCCTGCCACTTCCATCTTCCCATAGTGATTTACTAGTAAATCTTCAGTGCTTTCTCAAGTCTTTCCCTATCTCATTGGCTAGAAATTTCCTGTAGCAACTTTACTGGACTTTGCTTGCTTGTACTACTCAAATGGTCCTTGTTGTTTTCTACCTTCTATCACAGGTATTTTATCACACTCTTATCTCTTCTCAAAGAAGGCAGAAATTCTAACACATATCTGGGGATCCTGCAGTTTCTAGCACATTAAATGCAAGGCATCATATATATCTGATCAATGAACAAATGAATTGAATTGAATGTAGATTATTGGAAGAATAGGTTGACAAAATCAAAGCAATGTAATTGCAGAACAGCCTATCCGGGGTAGGCTGGCTAGGGCAAAGAGTGGAGAGTCTAAAAGGAGCCCGAAGGGGAACCAGTTAAGAGACTTGCACAGATATTCTGGCTGTAAGGAGATGAAAGTATACTCTTTCTGGTAGAATTGGGACAAAAAACAAATGAGTAAATTGTAAAGGCATTTCTATCGAATACATGGTGCATTGTGAGAGATAAAGAAAGAGATTTTTACTTGGGAGACTGAACATGGTTAATTCCATAGGCAAAATTTGCGGACTGTACCTGCTTCCTTGTTGGTGCTTCCTTCCTTGTTGATACAAGGTCTGAGGATTTTTTGATAATTGCACACTTTTGTTACTTTGCTGAGAGTTTTGGAAATTCTCTGGGGTGCAGATATCTGACATTTAAGCTGTTGCCCCCAAGAGCAGTCATGCTCTGTGTGGTTGCCTCTGGGCTATTTAAACCAAGAAGAGAAAGTAGAGTAAGTAGGCAGTCCTAGGACCATCAACAGCCTTCCAGCCACTCCACTTGGACTGATTTTGATTACTGTAGTTACTGTAAAAGTTGAATTAAAGTTTTCTGCTATTTAAAATTATCTTAACACCTTTACTGTAGAGCAGGAATAAGCAAACAGTGGCCCATGACCCAAAAAAGGCTTTTATCTTTTTAAAAGTATAGTTTCTTTTTTTTTTAAAGATTTTTTTTTTAATTTATTCATTTGACAGAGAGAGAGAGAGATTACAAGTAGGCAGAGAGGCAGGCAGAGAGAGAGGAGAGAGGAGGAAGCAGGCTCCCTGCTGAGCAGAGAGCCCGATGTGGGCCTCGATCCCAGGACCCTGGGATCATGACCTGAGCCGAAGGCAGCGGCTTTAACCCACTGAGCCACCCAGGCGCCCTAAAAGTATAGTTTCAAAAAAAGTAAAAGAAAAATAAAAGGAGAACCGTACGCAACAAAGTCCTGGCCCACACCTGGCCCTGGACTGGCCCACAAAACCTAAAACCTTCACAGTCTGGTACATTGAAGAATAAGTTTTCCTGGTATAAGTACTTAAAAATAATTTTTCTAAGATTTTATGTAGATTGTTATTATTGTTGATATTTGATGGCATTATTCCTCCGTATCACCTAGGCTCATTACTAGCCTTCTTGACCTACACTGGCCAACTAGAGTCCTTGAACCCTGTGTTTATAGCAGTGACCAGCATCTCCCATTGCACAGTGCTTATAAACCATTTCTGTATTATAGGCAGAGCACTTGAAAATATTTATGCAATAAAAAACTAATTTTTCAAGATAGTTATGGTTATACATATTGGGCAGAGGATATCTTAAAATTCTAAATAAAGTACCTTATTTTAGTTATATGGCTTGACTTTCCAATCACAGCAGTCACCTTTTCATAGAGGTACATCAAGATAAATAGAGCAATATCCATATTTTACAGTCTATAAAATTCAAATCTTTGCTTAAAAAAAGAGACTTTACATGCGATGCATATACTGACTTGCAAGTTTATTTATCAACATATATTTATGCAATATGTGCATTGTAAAGTTAGGGCATCAGTTTTAGGGTCTGGGCAAATATTTACAGCCCAGATCCAACTAGGGGTGAATGCCTATCAAAAAATTTTGTGACAGGCAGTTGTAGTTCATGAAACAAAGTGTTACACAGGGTCAGTTCTTCACAACATTGGGAAAGTGGCAAATTTCATCTTCAGGAGCTAAGGCTTCATTTCCTGCTCAGAGGCACTTTTTTTTTCTTAACCTCAGTTGAAGCCTAGAAGTTGAGATCTTCTTTGTTTTATGTACCTTAGTAGTCCTACCACGTTTTTTAAAAGATGTAAAAATTTTACTTCTATAGACATGTACATGTTTGACAATTTGTAAAATTTATCTTTTCCAGTAGTATGTGTTTTAAAAGCAGTCAGAATCTCCATGTAAGGCCATGAGAACTTAAAAGGAATTTAAGAATATATGGTAGGTAGAGAACTTGAGATGCAGTTATGTGTTCACCTTAGATTTAGTCCAGGCTGAAGTTTCGATATAGGAATGTAGGTTGGAAGTAGGGCCAGTGAACCTGGCCTATGGCCAGAGAGTGTGGGGGCAGAATCCATGTGACATAGGCAGGAGTGATAATGCTCTCTGAAGCTCATCAAGAAGTCCATGGAGGGCCTGGCTGGCTCAGTCAGTAGAATATGTGACTCTTGATCTCAGGGTTGTGAGTTTGAGCCCCACGTTGGGTATAGAGATTACTTTTAAAAATATGTAAAAAAAAAAAAAATTAAAAAAAAAAACAATCCAGAAGAAAGGTCCAATTCAGAAGGAAGACATGGGACATCTGGGTGGCTCAGTTGGTTAAGTGTCTGCGTTTGGCTCAGGTCATGATCTCAGGGTCCTGGGATTGAGCCTGCCTTGGGCTCTCCACTGAGCCGGTAGTTTGCTTCTCCCTTTCTCTCTGCCCTTCCATCCATTCATGCTGTCTCTCAAGTAAATAAGTAAAATCTTAAAAGAAGGAAGGCAAAAAGTTATAAAGAACATGGATGGAAATTGGGGATGTCCTATGAGAGTAAGAAAGTTTAAAACCTTGAGAAATGAAAGAGGCCATAAGCACATGGGGCCACAAGTGTTTGTCTCAGAGACCTCTGGTCTTGTTGGTGGGGAATGTGCTATTAGAGGCAAGAACATCCCAGACACTGCCCTCTGGGGTTTTGTCCCTGGGACAAGAGCGATTAAGGTTCCTTACATTTGTCTAGTCATCTGAAGCACATTCTGAAGCGGGAAGTAAGTTCTTGCTGCATTGCCACTAGATACCCTCCCCCTTGCTGGTGTATTTGTAAGCTTCAGAAACAGTCTAAGTGGGGGATTATTTTCCATTCCCAAGTAGAATGGATTTTTCACTGGGACCAATTCGAGAAGTCTCTGGGGTCGATCTTTTCCCGGACGTGATGTCTCCCAGAATAGTGATTCAGGCTTTAGTTTTGACACATAGAACTAGTACTCTAGGTCAGAATCTGGTTTGGGGGACAGTACACATATCTCTAAGGCCCAAAAAAATCCACTCCAACTTTTATTTTTGTTTTTTGTTATTGTTGTTGTTGTGTTGTTGTTGTGGTCAGAAAACATGCATTAGGACAGAGTGAAATATTTCAATATCATAATTATCATCATAGTTATTATCATAGTTATCAAGAATAACCTTCCAAATTAAAAGATGATTTAATAGAAAAAGGGGGTTTCCACTCTAGAATCCCCTTAGAACTAGAACTAGAACTGACACTCTATTCAGCATTCTGTGGGCCCCATTGACGGAAAGTACAAGAGTTGGGAACTCCACCCCAACATGTACTTCCCAGGGTAGGTCAAAAGATGCTACTGTTGAAACAAGCATCAAATATCCTAGTCTACGGGATTATGGGACATTAGGTCAAAGGATTATGTGGAGATACAATCCAGGAAGATACCTACATCCAGTTCAGTGGACAAAGAAGTGATAAATAATGTTGTCTTAAGCCCTTTATAGTGTTCAAGAATGCCTGATAGGCTGCTTTTCACTTTTAACTGCCAAAGAGATGAATACATAGAAGCAAAGAGTATAAGGGTGATTACCAGGGGCAGAGAGGTGGAAAAAATGGGGAGATCCTGGGAGAGGGGTACAAAGTTGCAGTTTTATAGGATAAATAAGTCTAGATGTCTAATGTACAGCATGCTGACAACAGTAAATAATACTATATTGAATACTGGAATTTGCTAAGAGAGTAAGTTTCAGGTATTCTTACCACATACACACAAAAATGGTAATTATGAGAAGACATGAATATGTTAAGTATCTTGACTGTAGTCATCATTTCACTATATATATATACATCAAATCATCATGTTTTATGCTTTAAATATATATTTTTATTGAAATATATAAAAGAGCAATAACAACAAAAAAGGAAATGGTATTGAGGCAGTGCAAGTAGTCATTAAATGAATGAGGAAGAAAAAATCACGTGCAAGGTAGAGATTCTGAAGGGTCCCTCTCCCTGGTAGAGTTTGCATGTTTGTGGAGAGTTCACTCAGAGACTCCAGGTGAAGTTACCTGGGATCCAGTCGTAGATCTATCCATCAGGCTCACATAGAAGGGTTTGGCAGTGATAGCTATTTGCACAAGATGTAAACAGATACAAACTATAGAGCATATTGTCTTTGATCCACTAACCTAGAGACAGAAGCACTCTGAGCAAGTCTGTGAATTTGAGGCAGGATGTATAAATTCTGTAAAACTCCATGATCTCAGTCACTTCAACCTATAGAGAGCTCTCAGAGACCTTCCCACCACTCTTTCCAAAGAGTTGTGTTCATTGAATCTCAACAATTGGAGAACTAGAACCCTACAAGTTAGCTGTCCCTAACAAAACTCATGGTATAGTTTGGACTATATAGACTGTCTCCTTCCAGGCCAGCCTGATGGACATGGTGTTCTTACTGTGAACCTCTGGGCTCATCCAGAGCAGGACGCTCAGGGAGCAACACTGGCCAGGGAACCTGGGTTTGTGGTATTCCCGGCACTTGGATGTAGAAACAGTTGGGCCCATAGAGAATGCCTTTACTTTTAATGAATACCTTATATTTCAGATGAACATATATTTCTTTACATACACTGATTTTTTATTTTATGATCTGTATAATTACCAATGAGATAGAAATTATTAATATCATTTTATTTTTATTTTTTAAAAGATTGTATTTATTTATTCGAGAGAGAGCACAAACAGGGGGAGCAGCAGGCAGAGGGAGAGGGAGAAGCAGGCTCCACACTGAGCAGGGAGCCCAATGTGGAGCTTGATCCCAGTACCCTGGGACCCTGACCAGAGCCAAAGGCAGACACTTAACCAACTGATCCACCCTGATGCCCCTATTAATATCATTTTTAAATGGGACAGTTGAGGCTCAGAGTTATTAAATATTTTGTCCTTGATTACACAAAAATGAAGGAAAAATTGGGGAAGTACACGTCAATACCTCTGAGTGGATAATAAAATGACAATAGTTACAGGCACTTAGTACTAATAATTTGTCAGGCATGTGCTATGGCTTTTCTTGTGATAGTGGAAAGTATCTGATTATCTCATTTATCATGAAGTATTAGCCATTGAAAGTAGCTTCATGGAGTCTTGCTCTCAGACCTCTTTCCACTTTAAAATAAATATATGGGGAAGGAAATGTGTAACCTAAAAGAACAAATGACTAATTGTGGAATTTTAGGCCCTGTAATAGGTAGTACAAGAAAACTTTTTAACTCAAAGATGCTTTTACAAATCATTCTTTTTCTTCCACATTCTACCAAATCATGGGGTTGGTTTTCCAGCCCTATTTTTAGCTGCAATGACCTTAAGGCAAAAGCAGATCTAAAGAAGAGGTTGGTAGATCAAAGTTCTTGAGTAGGCTTGGTATGCATAGATTCAAATAGCCCAAATCCAGTTATTTTAATGTATAAAATTACACTTTTGAGAATGAATTTCTTGGATTCTCCAGTTAATTTTATCTCAAAACTCAAATATTCTGAAAGGTCATATGCATTTTAGATATTATCAACTATACTGTGGTGTGAATGAGCTTATGTTTATTGGTTTTGAAAGTTAGTTGAAAGGCTTCTTCACTGAGAAGTAAAAAACAACAACAAAAATGTAGTTGACTGAGATTTTTAAATAAGCTCTCAAAAGGAAGGCTTATAGGACCACAGTTGGCCTGCATGATGAATTCTGGAAGTGGTGGCACAGTGAAGAGTGATGTAGATGAAGGAAGTTCTGGATATTCAGACCTAAATCCGTAGGCCATAGGCAGGGGTAAGGGAGGATGGAACACAAAGCCACTGCCATGAAAGCCAGGTTTAAACTGTACCTCTGCTGTTTTTCCCTGTTTGGACCACTTCCTGGATCTCTGTTTCTTCAAGTCTAAAGTGAGAAAAAGTAATGATTTGGAGGGGGGGAGATTATTGTTTAGATGAGATCAGATACTATGTGTGGAAGTCATCTGAGGAGTGTAAAGTACTATACAGATATTTGTAGGAGTCACTAAATGATGAGGAGCAGTGAGAGTGTCCATCGTAGTGAAATTGAGAAATTTCGACAAGCTCTTAATCTTGGTGAGAGAAGCAGCAGGTAACCTCAGAAATTGATGCTGGACAATTTATGGATTAACTTTTCCATACTATTATGAGCTCATACTAGTCAAATATTAGTAGCCTGCAGAAAAGCAATGCAGGCCAATGGAAGCATGATGTTCAAACTCTGGAAGCTTTGAGCATCCATTGCCTGTGTACTAAGTGTTTATAGAAGAGAACCATAAACTTTAAGGTCACTGACTGTGCTAAACTTCAGCTTCAAGGTGACTGCTGTTCGGAATAAATGACTTGGAAACAATGACCAGAGAACCATAGTCACTGAGAAGATTCCTCTTATGTTCTTTTCCTTCCATAATGTGGCTGGATTGGGCAAAGAGGTAGGAAACATAGTTTAGACATTCCAGGTACTGATTTTGAGTCAAGACCTGTGCCAGTTGTAGACACTATGTTCACAGAGGAAAGAAATCCAGCTGAAAATTAACTATGATTCAGAATGCGCCGCATCTTGTCCACAAATGGACTTGAAATCTATGTCTTGTATGATTAAATGATGGATGCCAACGTTAATTAATGCTTTTTGAATTCCTCTTCAAGATTAAAGCCAGCATCATATTACATCTTTTTTTTGTTGTTTGTTATAGAATCTCCCCCATTTCCAGGTAGCAGAGTCTGCTGCAATGTGTTGGCAGGTGGACTTGTGTGGTCAGTAGATGAGCTGACCTCTTGACTGTTTTCCCTGACTCACAAGCATCACCAGAGATCATGCCATTCATGTTGGGTTGATCTGTGGTCTCTGTTGTCTTCCAGTAAACACTCATGCCTCACAAATCTCAGATTTAAATCTGCCATCCAAATTTTAATGCTATTTACTACAAGTGCAGCCTCAGGAGGTGGGGGATTCTAGGTTTAAGTGTGCCCAGATGAATACGCTGAATAGCATATTCTACTACATAAAAAACGATATCCAAGTGTCTGTGTTGCTGAAAAATGCAATTTAAACAAAATTATATTTCTCCCCACCCCATAACACCATCCTACACTCACGTCTGTAGTCCAGAAAGCAGTCATACTAGAAATAGAAGCAAATAAAATCAGAGACTCAATCAAAGTTTCAGGTCTTGAGAAGAGTCAGGCATATGGGACCACGGACTAGAAATTTTCATCTGCTTAATAGGTAGGTGCCAAGGACCTTTTCTTACCTCTGCCTGTGTCAGAGCCTGGGGACCCCAGCATATTGATGCCCGAAATAAACTTTGGAAAAGATACGAAGTTTTCCTTCTTTTCTTCCTTCCTTCCCTTCCTCCATCCCTCCTTTCTTCCCTTAGTTTTTTCGCTCTGCAACAAGAGATTAGACACAATATAAGAAACAGGAAGGCAGCATGCTGAAATGCATCAATTCTGAAATCAAACAGAACTGAGTTCAAATTCTCGCTTGACTCCCGTTAGCTCTCTAATCATGAGTAAGTTATAGAGTATCTGAATGTCCATTTTCCTGCCCATTAAATGGAATTAAGAACATTTGCCTCATAGTGTTGTTCAGCATGTTATCCAGACCCAAAGTAGGGAAAGCATTTTGTGTATTTGGCACTCATAATTTACACATTTGACAAATAGAAGCTGTAAGAATAGCACATATGTAAAGATGTAACAGCCCAGGAGGTGAAGTGAATTGGCCTAAACACATGACTCAAAACTGACAAAATTAAGCC
Source organism: Ailurus styani (assembly GCA_002007465.1). Taxonomy (NCBI): domain Eukaryota; kingdom Metazoa; phylum Chordata; class Mammalia; order Carnivora; family Ailuridae; genus Ailurus; species Ailurus styani. Next base: position 836,593 of record LNAC01000577.1, read on the forward strand.
TTAAAGCCAGATCCCGTAAGTGGGCAGGGCTTGTGAAGGAGAGGTCGTTACAACAGATAAACCCCACATATACAGAAGGAAGGGAGCAATTTGCCTTCACACTAAAATGGAAGTAATTAATACTGGCCAATATTATTCACTTTTTCAGACTTCATCTTTACATAATGCCAGCCTCCCTCTGTATCTTTACCTACTGCAAATATGGGGATGTGGCTGCATCAGGGCTGATACTGCCCTATTGCTCTATGGGTTTAGGGCACAGTTCCTGAGACAAAGTTCAGACTAAGGGAAATGGTCTGAAAGCCAAGGAGGATTTTTGTTCTCCATGTATTCTTCCCTTGGAGAGTCTCTCTTCTCTTTTAGTAGATTCCTTTTCCCTCCTCAGAGCCTAGGGCTCAGGTCATTGTCTACTAAGTGCCTATCTGCCCACTTCATATTTTTTCTTTTGTGTCTCTTCATTCTCCTCACTCTGTCATAACTGATCAATCCCCTGGTCCATTCTTTCAAGGAAAGTCATTCTAGCTAATCACAGCCAGGTGTTTTATCTCTGATAAAGTTCTCTCTGTTCACCACCAACACATTTCTTCTTTAATTCTGACCTATAGAAAGATTTGAATCCAAAGATCGGAAATTCAAAACCTTGAGTGGCTTAGGGTGCCTGGGTGGCTCAGTGGGTTAAGCCTCTGCCTTCGGCTCAGGTCATGGTTTCAGGGTCCTGGAATTGAGCCCCACATCAGGCTCCCTGCTTGGCGGGGAGCCTGCTTCCCCCTCTCCCTCTGCCTGCCTCTCTGCCTGCCTGTGATCTCTCTCTGTGTCAAATAAATAAAAAAAGCCTTTAGAAAAAAACAAAAACAAAAACAAACAAACAAAAAAACCTTGACTGGAGTCCATAAAGAAGTTCTTGAGCCAAGGGAACTTTCATGACTCTCTGATCATTCTCTATATGCTCTCCCATAGTCGAGAGAGCCAATTCTGGTCCTAAATGAAAATAACTATTCAGGCGAATGGTGAAAAACTAATCAGGGTTTAAACATCACTTCCACACCTTAAAAATAGGCTAATGGGTAGAATGGGCAGTAGATGTGTGGAGAACATTTTGCATAATGTAAAACTAGAGAGACATTAGATATAAAGGTTATGAACTTGGCTCTTCACATCAGCTACCAGGGTTATAATCCCAGCTCTGTAACTTCCTAGCTGTATGACCTTGTACAACTTAACTCTCTCTTTGCTTCTGTATCTTCATATGCAAAATAGGAAATAATTGCACTTGCCTGACAGTGTGGTGTTAAATGAGTTGTACTTTCACAGTACTCAGAATAACCTAAATCATGATAAGTACTCAGACTTAGCTTTTATTATCAATAAGGACTGGAGTCCATAGTCTATCTGGTTTGAGCTTTGACTCTGTCATCTACGAGACCACAGACAAGTTACTACCCTTCCTGTGCCTCAGTTTCCTCATCTATAAGAAAGCAGTAATAATGATATTCACCAGCTCTGTGGAGGAGTTGTGATGATTAAATGAGAACATTACTCTACATTGCTTAGTACAGTGCCTAGCACAGAATATATGCACAGTAAGAGTGACTACCAATTATTAATGAACTAGACTGATGTTGCACAGTGCACCCAGTATCTATCTTTGGGGCAACCAACCTTATTCCACTCATAAAGAGCTGTGGAAATGACACATTTCAGTCCAGCTCAAATTCACCCATTTCTGTAACCTGCTTGATCAAGCAACACGGGCTTCCCCTAATCCTGGTTGGGAATATTCCACATGCTTTATGTTGCACTTGTTTACATATAGTTTATCTCTCTTAGAAGGAAGAGACCATCATATATATTCTTTTTGTTGTTGTTGCCCCACAATTTGGCAGAATATCCTGTAACAAAGTAGGTAGATATTAACCCTTTAAATTCCCCCTTGGATGCCATCAATTTTCTTCCTCCAATGGCTGTTTATTCAGCTACTGTTTCAGTGGCATGCTCTAAACGTGATTAACAGTCCTTTCCTTTTAGTTATGAGCACAGTAACTTCTCAGTGGCACATGAAAGGGCACATGGGAAAGTAGGGTCCTTCAGGTACTTCAGGGTTTTTTTCCTTTCCTCTCCTCTCCTCTCCTCTCCTCTCCTCTCC
>LNAC01000577.1:839016-879031 GCA_002007465.1 Ailurus styani
TCCTCTCCTCTCCTCTCCTCTCCTCTCCTCTCCCCTCCCTCCCTCCTTCCTTTCTTCTTTTTCTTTCTTTCTTTCTTTCTTTCTTTCTTTCTTTCTTTCTTTCTTTCTTTCTTTCTTTCTTCCTTCTCTCTCTCTCTTTCTCTCTTTCTCTCTTCCTCCCTCCTTCCCTCCCTCCCTCCCTTCCTTCCTTCCTTCCTTCCTCCTTTCTTCCTTTCATCAGATTGTCTCAACCAGAAGTTTAAAAGCTGGCATTAGTCCCAGGACAGAGCAGAGCTCAGTTCCCAGGGTCTGTGATTTTGCCAGTGAAGTTCTCCATGGATCTGATCGGTCTTGACAATGATTTCTTCTCCCTGCCTCAAAGTGACTGATTTCTTCAGAAAATGGATGTCTGTAGGAGTTAAGGCAAAATGTCTAATAACCAGTTCAAATATTGCTAAGGGAATATTTTGACTTCTTCAATTTCCTGAAATCTCTTAAGGCTAGTTCTTGCCTGAAACATTTATTCCCATACCATGTTTGTTTTCCCCCAAATTTGGAGTGCTGTCATCACTGTAGTCTGAAGTTCTTTGTAATATCTCCAGTTGTTGCAGTCTAACAATGATGGTTTTTGTTGGGTGAACTCAAACTTCTTCAGAATACAAGTACAACAGATCTATGCACTCATGGTAAAAAATGTATTCTTGGTACCAATGTCAGAAGATAATTCTACTTGAGGTATAGTTGGAGATGGCACCTTAATAAGTCTCTTATGGAGGTCATCAAACAAAATCCAGGTATAATCTGTGATCCCATGGAGTTCAGTCTTGGCATGTGTTGGATTCCATGAGATATAACTCAGCAACAAAGAGTAATTTAAATGTGATTTCTGTCCTTAATTTTAACTTTCAAACACCATAAAAGAGTTTCCCTCTAATAAACCATAGCAATATTTCATAAAACTCCTTTGCCTCCAAGTTTGCTACCAGGTAAATTGGCATAACTGGATAAAAGTATTAGAGGAGTAGAAAAACGGAAAACCTGTAAAAGTGGACATAAAATTTTCCCTAGCATGTGGGGACACAGAGGAAGGATAGAGGTAAACATCGGAATACTGGCAGTATTCCCCAATCAGCATAGTTTTGTCATTACTTTGCATTATTTATAACAATATGGAATACTCCCCAAACGTGTACACATACCGCACACACCCCAGAGGGAAATCTCATCAAAACTAAGCATGGTTACTGATTGATTGGTTTAGTAAGTGGCAGCATGTATATCCTCTAAGGTTGTTTTACTGTATGAATGTGATCACACAGTTTCATGATCAATACACCTAGGAAGGGAAATGAGGTATCTGTTTATTCATTCATCATTTTTTCTATTATTCATTCATTCATCCTCTAAGAAATTGTGTTAGACATTTATCAGAAGCCAGTACTTTTGTAGGCACTGCGGATGTTGTGCTGAACAAAATAGCAAACATCCTGCCCCCATGCAGCTTACATTTGTTAGGAGGAAGAGTGACAGTAAACACATCTGTGATGAAATGCTATAAAAAGCAGGGTAAATGGACAGAGAGAATGGGGTGCTGTTTTAGATGGGGTGTCAGGAAAATTTTCTCTAAAGAAGTAACATCTGTGCAAAGACCCAAATGAAGAGAGAAATGAGATTGGTGGCAAGATAAATGGGTTGTAGGAGGCACCAACAAGCCAGCCATTATTTTTTAATACCTTCATTCCATTTATGAATGGAATGCTTTTTTGCTCTTTTTCTTTCTTCTTTTATTATTATTTTTTTTTCCTTAAGAAATCCTGTGCTTCTTGAAATGTGAAATAGGTGAAGGAAAATACAGTTCGGGACCATTAATTGTGCTTTCGTATTGAGTATATAAATTTGATGTCAAACGGGCCTGGCTGAATGGTATATATTTATTTCAAAAATATCATTTCTGTGAGGCATTGCTGCATCATCCTATTGATTTAGGGATTGGTGTGATTGTGCCTGATGCTTTTATGAAAGGCAGGCTATTAACAAACTAAATTGAAAAACTAGTGAGTCTGCCTTTCCGGGCCCAATCCAGCATGCTGCCCATGTGAGGCTTAAATGGGAAAATACTGTAAAAAGACTTATTTTAATGCGACAGACTCCTCATTGCAATCCATAAACCTTATTTGCTGTGAAGAAAAAAAAAATCCTACAAGATAGAATTCTCATGCTCAGGCAGAAATCTCCCTCTGGTTTCTCTCCCATCCATGGAACATTAATCTTTTCATTTCAGAAGCTGACTCTCTTTGACCTTGTTGGACATTAGGATTAAAGTCTTCTGTAAAACAAGGTAGCTTTAAGAGAGTCAGAGAAACCTTGGGTGCTAATGCATGAGGCCCTGGAGGTGTCTTGGGATTGAAGTTCCTACCCAATTCCTGGTGTGGGCCTCAGTGATTAAAACTAAGGTGCGAAGGCTGAAAGTTATTAGATTTTACCTAGTTTGTCCTCCTTGATTTCCACCTAGAAACTGAGGCACCATTAAGGGGTGACACTTATTTACTATCACACAGCCAAACTAGTAGCAGAACTTACATCCCAGAGCTCTTTCCAAACAGTCTCACTGTTTCATTTCAGTCTCCATGGCCCCTGCCTCATTGAGAATGATCCAAGTGAGTGTTTGAAAAGAATTTGAGTCCTAAATACAGCAAAATGGTTATGTGAACTCACAGGAAATAAATGGACTTGGATTTTTAAAAGGAAAGAAGGGTTATGGCTCTTCTCACCTGCAACATTGTGGGCCTGTCTCAGAGCTCTGTTCCTTTGATATTAAACGGCTTTGATGCTATTTGACACCAGTAAAGGATGCAATGCCACTGAACACTTTTCAATCATTACAAAGCTTATGCATCACTTTTTATGATAGAGCTAAAACTTAGATATTGCATGGAGGTGTCTTTTAGAAAATCTGTATTGGAGGAAATAATCACTCCACAGATGTGTACTGAAAACCTGATGTATTCTCAAACCTTCATCATGCTACTCATGAAGTTACAAAAGAGATAATGCCGTCTCTGCTTCCTGCTTTAAGGGCCCCATGCTCAGCTGGAAAAGGATATGAAGGACCCAACTACTGAGGAGTAGATGAGTCTGGCTGTGTGCCTCATGGTCTGGGAGCTGGAAAGGACCAAGGAGGAAGAAATGATGAGCAGAGTGACATGGAACCTCTCCCATAGATGAGTTTATGTTACTCCCTCTGTCGTCTTCTGCTTAAGGATGATCTGGGGATGTCTATGTAAAACCGTCAAGAGTAAGACTGGCGCCACAGTTAGCACATGGCATGTGGCAATCAGGCTAATATCGTTCTTCCCTCTCTCTCTCCTTCCCTCTTGCCCTCCTGCCTTCCTTTCCCCCTCCTTCTTCCCTTTTTACTTCCCCATTCCATTCCTTCCCAACTGCTTTATTCCCTTCTCTTCCCCTTCTCTCCCTCTTTTTTTCTTTTTTTCTGCATACTCGACTGTCATTGTCTCCAAAGTCGCTCCCAGGAATAGAAGTCTCTGAAAGAAAGGTATTCCAAAAGCAGCATGGAAACCTTTTTTCATTATATTAAGAGACATGTGTCCTTTCTGGGAAAGGGAAAGCAGCACAGTAAATGGCAGTTCTTCCGTAAGGAAAAACACATTTTGGAGATGTGCCTGTGTTCAATTTCTCATTCTTCAGAAGTTGGGTAACCTTGGGCTTCCTTGATGTGTGTGACCCTGGCCCTGTGGATTTGTTTTGGTGATCTGCAATGAGAAGTAAATCCTGGTCCGTTACCCTGCACTTTGTTATACTTTGAAGCTAAACTTCATTAAAGCAGAAAACTCTCCTGTTCCCTCACAGAATCTTTATTTTGCCCACTCCCAATGTATCCTCCCTCTCTACTTTGTGTCCTTCTCTTTCCCTACGCCTGCAACACACACTCATTTCTACTTGCTAGAATCTCAAATGACTTCCAACTAGAGGAAAAGAAATCCTGTTTCTATGCACAGACAGCCTTCAGACTGATGGCCCCATTACATTAGCATACAATAAAAGCCAGCAGGGGGTGCATTGCCATGCTGTTATCCTGGGTCTCTGTGCCTCAGGGGGCTGGGAAGGTTCCCAGGGTGCAGCTCCTCTCTCTGGTAATGAGGCAATTGCACACTTTGGTGACAGCTCCTCAGCCCCAATGGAAACTGCAGTCTTAGTGAAGGGAGAGGGAAGAGGTTGTTACCATGCATCCTGTGATCTGATATGGGCTTTCTAGTTTCACTAGCCTCCTTAATCTCTCTTCCATGGACCTAAGAACTGCTGAAAATTCCTAACTTTTGTCTCCATAATAAGTTAGGCAGTTTTTATTGTAGGGAACACTATTTCTAGAACTTTCTCATTAAAAATATAAAGGGTAGTTAATGAGACATTTATAGTGCTTCACCTACTTGCCAATTCTCTATGAAAAGATGGGGGACAGAGGTTATAGGAGAATTAAAGTAGGGTTCCATCTTTTGGCCATGAAAATAGTTTTTCAATCTAATAGTATAACACATTGCCATATCCCCCCTGTATTGTTCTAATGCCTGGCATTGGTTGCTGAAGCCAGGACTTCAGTACCCAGGGTTCAAGTCCCTTCCAGACCCATGCTAAGACACAAATATAAACTCCACCTGGGCCATGAACTCAGGTGGGCCCCTTCCACACACACTGGGGACCTGTAGCTGCATCATTGTCGTCATCTCTGAAGCTGGATCCTTCACTCCAGCCTTCACTGGTTTGGAGACACCACAGCCACCACGCTTGCCAAATGGTGATTAACTGGTTCTTTGTTTAAACTTATGGTAAAGGAGTGTGTAGAGGAGGGTGAACTGAACACAGCACATACACACACCCTTCCTTCTACCTTGCTAGAACCCAGAGAAAACAGCACAGAAGTGGGCAAGTTCCATTCCCCCCCATTATGATTCTGCCATTATTTTCTCTCCAGAGGGGGAGTGGATGGAAATTAGCACATTAATAGCCCACAAAAAGGGACTGTTGACCCCATATAGAATGAGGACAATTGATATACGGCCCCTTTGTAATAAAATGTCATGTAACTATATATCACCTTAAGTTCCTTGCCTAAAATCTACCTTCTGTGCAATAGTCAATTCTGTTTTTGTTTTTGTTTTTAAGATTTTATTTATTTATTTGAGAGAGAGAGCATGAGAGAGTAGAAGGTCAGAGGGAGAAGCAGACTCCTGGTGGAGCTGGGAGCCGATGTGGGACTCGATCCCAGGACTCCTGGACCATGACCCAAGCTGAAGGCAGTCGCTCAACCAGCTGAGCCACCCAAGCACCCTAAAAGCAACAGTCAATTCTGGTCTGAATCCATCCTCTACAGACACATGCAGATTTCTTGAGGCCATGTAGTCTTATAGCCTCTTCTTTATTAGAAGTCACTGCTAGATTACAAATCACTACTTAATATGGTATTAAAGCTCCCCAATCAACCAACTTCTAACTAGAGAAAAAGAACGTTTAAATAAAAGCAGGGAAGATTGTGGTTGAATAGGGTGGATGTCCCTGACCACAGATGGGGATCAGATTCTGAGGAGGGCAACCAAGGTAGGGCATAAGGTCGCTGCTGTAAGACATTCTCAAGAGGAAAACTGATCACCATATGTGTAGGCTGGTTTGTTCCCACTGGGCCCCAAGTCAGGCATCTTGAGGCCCTCCCTCGCAAATCTGTACCTCCATTGGTCCCAAAGGGTGACTTTGGATTGTTTCAGTGTTTTCTTTAGTGTTTTTAAAAAATTATTCTTACATCCATCTTCTCTTACCATGATGCTTGAGGGTCGGAGCATTGCTACTCCATACCTAAACAACTGCAGTACCCCCCTCACAGGGTTCCCTACCTTCCAGCTACAGTCCATGCTGCTGCTAGATCAGTGTTCCTACCAGAGCACTCTGGAGACTTTCTTCTTTAAAACACATCCATGGTCCCATGTGTGTTGTTAGATAGAGTCCAAATTCCTGGACTATGCATTCAGGGCCATGTGCTATATAGCCTCGAACTTACTGCCCTTATTCTCTTACTATGTCCCTGATTAGGCAGCACTAAGGGGTCCCACCTTCTTCTGTTCACCTGGCATTCCTTCTGCTTTTATGCAGAATTTCATCGTAAGAGAGAAAAGATATGATATAGCGGAATGACCATTAGATCAGCATTGGGCAGATGAGTCGGAATACTATTTATGCTACTTCCTTGCTCTATAACATTTTCTTAATTATTTAATATTTTTCTGAGGCTGCTTCTTCGACTTTAAGAAGGGGTAATAATTTCTTTGTTACTTGTTTTTGTGTAGACTCAGAACCTAATGAATATAAAGTATCCCATACATAGTAGGGGCTTAATACATTGTATTGATAATTCTGCTTTCACTCTTTTTTTTAAAAAAAAGATCTTATTTATTTATTTGAGAGAGAGAGAGAGAGAATGTGAGCTGGGGGTGGGGAGAAGGAGAAGCAGGCTCCCCACTGAGCAGGGAGCCCAACACGGGGCTCAATCCCAGGACCCTGAGATCATGACCTGAGCCAAAGGCAGACGCTTGACCAGTTGAACCACCCAAGTGCCCCCCTACTTTCATTCTTTTATGTTCCCTCTGATACAACGAACCTATCCTTGAGGGCCCTATTTGGGTTTTATTCACTGCATGGAACTTCTCTAATAGCACTAACTCTGACTGGCTTTTGTTTCTTCTAAAATCTTTTAGTCTATTTTTAAACACACTTACTGGGTACTTGGTTCTTTGTATTAATTACCTTTTCATGGACATACAGTCTGTATATGCAACAGGACTGAGAGTGACTATCTCCTGTGTCTGTCTTCCCTCCTACCCCACCTAAGGGGGTTATGCTGCATTGGTTCTTGATCCAGTCCCCAGTGATTCAGAAAATTCTTAAGATGTTTTGACCCTCCATCCGATAATCACCTTTCCTGGTAATATGACCTAAATGTCCCTAGTATTTCCAGGTAAGCTTCTTGCAACTATGACCCTAACCTGTCAAACCATGGGTGAAACCAGATAGTCCTCAGGGCATTTCCTCCTTTCTCAAAGGCTCTTGTTTTCAATTTGTTTGAACCTGAATTTTCAAATTTGGTATCCCCCAATTCTTGCAAATATGCTTGAGTCAGAGCTCATATGTATGAATCATTGCTTGGGGACCTGCCTGGTAACCCAGATGCTATATAGGAATGAAGTCCAGTCTGTGAAGTCCAGCTCAATGACCTGGGCTGTGCAGCCTAGGAAGACATTCTTCTCAGGGGCTGTCCCAATGTTCAGAGATCAACAAGCTGTCCAAAACCCTTATTTTGCACTCTTTCCATCTGTCGACATCCCTTCTGTGCTAGGCTAAGTCCCTCGTGCTGGTTGTGATTTACACTGGAAAGAGGATCTAGCCACCTTGAGTGCTAAACCTAACTCTTCACCAGCCCGCCTCTAATGCTGTTTGCTAGGTGCCACTCCCCAGATGCTTTGCTCTACTCGGGTGAGTGTACTGTGTGCCACTAACCACCAAATCCAAGACAAGGTGGCAGGTTCTCTAGGGTGGTTCTCCACCCCTACCCAAGAACTTTGCATTTCCAGCCACAGATGGGAGGATTAGTAAACAGAGATGGCCTGACTACTAGGCTAATTAAGCAAAATGGTATAATGGAAGACCCAGACCTGAAATTATAGACCCATGGTGGCTTGGTAAGCCTGGATTATGTCAGAGGTGGCTTTGTGGCAGGCAGGCAGGTGGATAGTCTTCAGAGCAGGAGTGGAAGAACTCAAGGCACATGCCTGCCCCTGACTTTCACTATTCTGTGACCTTGGGAAAGTCACTTATCCTTGTGAGGATTAATGAGTTAATCACAGGAGAAGTACTTTGAGATCATTGGCTGACAGGTGCTGTATAAGTACAAAGTATTATTATTAAATGTCACTGTGCTGGCTGCATTTGCTCTTGAGGGCACAGAGGCAGGAATGACAGCCCTGGGTGAGTGGATAAGGGTTACGTAAAACAAAGAAGTAGAGTTCTTCATGGAAAGTTCTTTCTGCTAACACTACTCCTCCTCGCCTCCACCCCCACCCAGCAATCTTCTGACTTATCTCTGGATGGAGGCAAGTTTTATTTTCCTAAAATAAACTGTACAAAACAGTTTTAGCCAGAGGCTCTATGTCCATAGATCTTCCTGGTCCTTAGGATAGCCTTAGAAGTAGAGGCCAGAAAAAGTTATTTTAACTTCTCCACCACCCCCATCTTTCTCCCAACAAACCCAGAAACTTTCCTCTGGCTTCTCTTATACATGAACAGAAATAAAATATAAAGAGAATTGGTAAGCCTGGGGTCTCAGACAGTAATGGTAGAAATTCAAACTCCCTCTGTTAACAAAATCTTCCATCTTCTGTTTTTCATTTTTCATTTATCTTTATTCCTGGAAAAAAGAAACTTTTGAAGAACTGTGGTATTATTTATGAAAATCCTAACACATAGTAGTCAACAAAATTGATAAATGAGTGGTTCATATTCAGTCAGCCTGGGTATCAAAATTCCAACGCATATCAAAATATCAAAAAATCAACAAATAGTTATTAAGTCCTAATCCTTTGTGATGCTTCCCTCAAAGAACATCTTGTGTTTTAGGGGAGGCGTGATTTAAGAAATTGATGAAACATGCTGAACCTTGAAGCCTGTGGGAACATTTGCCTGAGGAAAAGTCATGCCTCTTTTAGGGAGAAGGTTTCATGGTGAAAAGATATTATCAGTGATGAGACAGCAAGAAACATGTAGTTGAGGAAGGAGGGAAAAATAAGTCAGGGGACAAAACCTACAACAAATAAGGATTCTGAAAGGGTCTCAATACAAAAGAAACCAGGTGAGATTTATGAGGAGATCAAAAGTGGATAGGGCTATACCCATATGCTACCAATTACCAGGAGGATTGCTTCCAACTGAGGAGAGTTAGAGGGTCCCCCAGTGGCCTTTCTTTGCCCCAGTTCTGGGCCAGGGAGTCAGAGGGGGATTTAAACTAGTTGGTGTTTTTTTGTTGTTGTTTTCTTAAAATGAGTATATTTTGGGCTCTATAAAAGGGATAAAAGCACCCACAGGGGTCTCTGCCTAGCATTGCATATTCGTCCTTTCAAGACTCCTGGAAAACTATAGCCAGTTTTTGCCTGAAAAGAAAGTCCAGTTCTAAGGAGGAGGATGGAATTCTCTCCTCGTTATTGGCTGTTACCCATGTTACCCTTACCCATGGTAAGGTCATCCTGTGGAAGACCAAACTTTAATCAGGTCTAGGGAGACGGCAGGTTGCACAGCCCTGGAGAGTAACAAGACTAGCCGCTAAGATTTGACATTCAGAACCAGGATGTTACCTGTGTAAGCTCTAGGTCGGACAGAGAAATAGTCCTTTATTAAGAGATTTTTATACACATTATTACCTTAGCAGTATTATTATTCTCTATGTAACTTGGGAACATTTTAAGACTTTGTCACAGAGAGACAACTACATGAGTGGATAGTAAGACACAGAAAAGACCTCCTTTTATGAAATAGGCCTCTTCATCTCCTTATTGAGCCCCCTCTGCATCCTCTTTCTTCTCTTCTATCAGCCTGGTGAACTCTCTGTTGACCTAGGTTCCCCACAAACCTCTAGGAACTTGTCTTTTTCAACCAACCTTCCTCTCCAAAAAGAACCCCGTCCTCATTATCATCTGGGTCTTTGGCTTCTCAGCAACTACTATTGATAGAGGGATGACATTAGCAGGTACATGCCTCAAAAACTTTATAACCAACTCTCTTAAAATACAGACACAAACCGAGTGCTGGGTTAAGTGATACTCAGTGGCCACACAGCTGATCTGAAGCAGAGCTGGAATTCAAGCCCAAGTTCTGAATGTGACTAGAGCCATATCTACAGCACCAGGCTGTTCTGTAAATCCCATTCTGTACCTGTCTTGCTGTGAGAGAGTGCATAGAAAATGCTCAGTCTCTGGGTTTCTGCTTCACACCCTGTAAAACAGGAGTTGTATTAATGGATCTTTGAAAGGAGGGGCTCTTTCAGCTTTCCAAGGATTCTTATTCTGTGTGTGTGGAATCACACATACGCATTTTACATTCATCTACATATATAGAGCCTGAGGAATTTGACATCATCATTTCTTCAAGTTTCCCTATGCCATGATGCTTCACTACTGGTATAATGATCTTTAGCATGTCAATGATTCAAATACAAGGACATTTTCTTGGGCCCTCATTGTTTCAGAGTGAAATTGAAAGAGGGAATCCAGCTGTTTATATGCAATATGCAGCAATTATGAAGTTCATTTCCAGAAGCCACTGTAACCATGGCAACCTGTAATTCTGGAAGAATAGAGACAGGCTGTAGACTGACTTCCAGTGGGGCCAACTTTTAACCAGAGATGGCTCAGGAAAAGCTGGTGAGGAGCCTGAGCTGTTTACTTTAAGTTAGAAGCGGTTTTTGAAAGTCAGACTCCCTTAATCCATAACTTCAGTCCTCCTTTAAAGTTCAGTAATCGGTGAAACTCAAATTTCTAGATTTGCCCGAGTCTGCCCTAGAGGGCTAAATAGTTCAAATGAAACAAGAGCCAGCATTGTATTGATGTTTATTTCATAGCACCTTAAACACCAAACTCAAAGTCATAACATCAAACTGACTGAACTTAAGCTAGTGTTGCAGGAACCTCAGAAAGTTCAAATGAGAACCAGAGAACCCAGTCTCTTGATATACAGTGTTTCTGAGCGCTCACTGACTTCTTTGATATTTAAAAAAAAAAAATCAGATAAGACTCATGTTAAAATGGATGATTTTTGATACTTTGACCCCATCAGGCCAGAATGGAAGCAGAATTTGCCAAAAGGGTGGAGGGTGTAGTCGGGTGGGCAGCAAAAAAGCAGAGATATGGTCATTCTGAGTCAGAAATTATTTAAAACAATTTGGTCCGGTTACTGAGTTGATTTTCTTCATATTACCCCATGTGTATTCCCTTTGACTAATAGTGTGACTTTCTGGATACTCAGAAAGGGAATGGGACAATGGGCAGCTAAGGGTCAAAACTTAAATGCACACAACTCTGGAATGCACCCTGGGAAATTCATGGAGATGAAATGCTAAATGACTGCAAGCTGTAAAGGCATCGGAATTGGAATTTTTGCTATTTCTGCCTCTTCTGACTCTGTCTTTGATCCCTGCTGGCAGCACGCTGGGCATGTGCGAATGCCACAGCTCATAGATACTGTACCTACCAGGAAAGTGAAAAGAAGCCCAGGCCTAACAGCTGCAAGTTTTCCTCTTTGAAATTTCCAGGGGAGTTAAAATCAGGGGTGCCCTCTGAACAGCCTGGGATGTACCCCATCTGGTTGAGGGCATTGTTTTTCACTCATTTGCCAGATTAATGAGCAGACAGTCTTGCACACATCTGAAGTGCCAGACAGGCATGAATATGTAGTTCCCAGGATGAGTTTACTCTTACTGTAGGGGCAGCACCTAGACTCAGGAGGCAACTGGATAGATAGTGTCCAGAAAGAAATTTGATTGTGTCAAGATATAGGCCTAAAGGGAGGTTAGCGATAGGAGGTAAATATATATAAGGCACATCCATGATAAGGATTTTCAAGGAGGTTTTGAGCCCATTTTTCAGAGTATACTACCTGTAGGGCAAAAGGAAGACATTTCATATGATTTCTAGGCTCCTGGCTCCCATCTTTGCCCTTGTGTGGACTCCTGCCTGCTGTGACTATATTTGGCAAGAATCCATTGCTCACCGTGCTTTGCTGTGGCTCTTCCTTCCATATTAGCCTGTTCTTGAACCATCTTCTAAGTCCTAACTCTGAAGCTAAAGCTAGATCTGGTCATGGAAGGAACACAGATTTTGGAACCTGAGAGTCCTGGCTTTGCCCCTATCCTGCCAGACCCCGAACCGTTTACCTAACCTTTCTACATTATCTGTAAAGGGCTAATAATGAAACACTGCTTGTACGATTATTATATATAATATGCTGAGCACGGTGCCTCGCAGGGGGAGGTCCTCACTGTTGAGATTAAGAATTCTCAGGAACTATAGAACACTGTCTCCTCTGCACTGCTGAAAAGAGGTAAGGTCAGGAGCCCGAAAATCAGACACAGAAAGCAAGGTCCAGGGGTAGAGTAATACCAGTCTCTCTGAAAGATGGGGCAGCAGATGACATTCTTTCACATACAAAAGAATAAAATAAAGCAAGCATGATTTAATAAAAAGAACACAGCTTTTGGGCTCCGAAAGCCAGACTTAAATATGAGTTAGAAGAGCAGGACAGATGACGCTGGCTACATCCTGATGGTGTGTCCTGGAGCAGGTCCATTAGGCCCAGTGGTCAATGGAATGCTCTCTGCACCAGCAAGCTGGTGGGATGATCAGGCAGATATTGAAGGAATGGTCACTGAAAGCTAAAGTATCACTATTGTAGAAAGGATACCAGAAAGAAGGTCAGACTGAATAGGAAGCTCTTCATAAAGCAAATGAAATTTGAGGGGTTCCTTAAAGGAATAGTTGAAAAGAAGGGGGGTCAATTATGTGGGTGAGTGTGGTGGGTTAAGTACAGGGCAGGGGTGGGAAATAACCTATGATGAATCAAGAAAGAGATCAGCAGAAAGATCAGTTTGGTTGAGATGGAAAGACCTTATAAGAAATAGTACTGTAGAAGGCCTGGAAAATAGACTGAGGTCGCTAGTGGAGGCTAAATATTTATTATTTTTATTGGCAATGGAGGACCATTAAAAATTATGGCAGGAGATATAAAACTAATGTTTTACATCTCCCCGGCCAATTCATATCAGATCCCATTATTCCCTTCCCAAGGTAACTCGCATGAACAACTTTATGAGGTATACCCTTCCATGTTCATATGAACATATGAATATAAGTGTGTGTGTGTGTGTGCATGCATATGTACATTATATATATACAAATACATAAATGGGTTGGATCACTATTAAAAATGGGATTGCGGGGCACCTGGGTAGCTCAGTCATTAAGCACCTGCCTTCAGCTCCCTGCTCAGCAGGGAGCCAGCTTCTCCCTCTCCCTCTGCCTGCTGTTCCCCTGCTTGTGTTCTCTCTCTCTCTCTCTCTCTCTGTCTCTGTGTATGTCAAATAAATAAATACAACTCTTTAAAAAAATAAAAATAAAAAATAAAAATGGGATTGCACGTACATGTTTTTGCATCTTTTTTCACTCATAGAAATCCCACTTCATCAACTCTGACTCTGCTAATGCGGTAATTTTTTTCTAATAGCTGGCTAATATTCTATGGTATGAATAGACTTTAAGTTATTCAACCCACTTCTTATTTCTTGGTATCCCTTTTTCCCTCAAGGATTTTTTGTTTCTTGGATTGTTTTTCTGTTTCAAAGCTGTCTACAGCAAATACCCTTGTGCATATGTGTTTAAGTACTAGTGGATTTCATTTTATTAGATAGATTCCTATGAGTGGTATCACTGGGTCAAAACATCTGTACATTTTCAATTTTTATGGATTATGCTAGGTTGCTTTCAAAAACGACCCATTGACATTTCTACCTGCTGTATATGAAAGAAAAGTTTTTCCCTCATCCTTCTCAGCATTAGCTGTTTTTGTTCTTTTCATTTTTTCCTAGTCATAAAGTGATGTCTCATTATAAGTTTAATTTGCATTTCCCCAAACCATTAGTGAATTTGAGCATCTTTTCATATGTTTCTCAGTAATTTATAATTTCTTTACTGCCAATTTCTTGTGCATAAACATTGTTCATTTTATGTCAGGCTATTTGTCTTTCTGTTGTCAGAAAATCTTGTGTTTTAGAGACATTAACCTGGGCATGTGCTTGGCAGAATTGCCTGGAGAAGGGAGAGATGGAGCCATCAGGAAACAATCACATTATTTAGAAAATGAGGTGATACGAGCCTTATTTAGGCTTGGATCCTTGGCAGTGTATAGGATTGGCTGGGGAAGTGTTTGAAAAAAGGAGCAACAGGACCAAGGAATTGATTGGATATGGCTGCAGTGAGGAAGGGTGGGGAGAGATTGCAGTTATTTTGTGATTTGGAAAGTCTGATTGTTGGGAAATTGGTTATTACATTTTAAAGATAGGAAATTTAAAGGAGGAATAAGAGTTGTAGGAAAAAAGAGTTTAGTTTACAAATGAGATGAGTTTGAGTTGACAGTGAGTCATCTTGATGATAAGTAAACTTGCAGGACAAGAATTTGGAAAAAGGGTCAAAGATTTTCAAGCACATAAAAGCACTAGGTGAAAAAGAATGAGACGAGGCAAATGTGGCAGAGATTTGGGTTTTTCCAATCACGGGAAGCAGAAAGAGGCACAAAATCTTAGGAATTAGCAGCCCAGGGTGCCTGGGTGGCTCAGTGGGTTAAAGCCTCTGCCTTCGGCTCAGGTCATGATCTCAGCGTCCTGGGATCGAGGCCCACATCAGGCTCCCTGCTCAGCGGGGAGCCTGCTTCCTCCTCTCTGCCTGCCTCCCTGCCTTGTGATCTCTCTCTCTCTCTCTCTCCCCGTCAAATAAATAAATAATAAATCTTAAATTAAAAAAAAAAAAAGGAATTAGCAGCCCAGTGTGTCCAAAAACATCCCAGACCATATCAGGTCACAGAGGGAAGCATACAGAAATAGTGTGTGGGGTAACAATTGGGTTTTAGAGTAGGTTACCAGATTTAGCAAATAAAAATACAGGATGCTCAGTTAAATTTGAATTTTAAGTGAACAGTGAATAACTGTTTTAATATTTTAATATTTTAAGATAATTGTGAATAAGAATAAGAATTGTGAATAAGAATAAGAATTAATTCTTAATTAAGAATAACAGTATTTTAAGATAATTGTACTCCATTTGATAAATTTGTCAATATTTAGAACATACTTATCCTAAAAGTACTCAATATTTGATACATACTTATCCTAAAAATATTCGTTATTCCTCTGAAATTAAAATTGAATTGGGTATCTATATTTTATCTGACAGTCCTACTTTGCAGCACATGAGGGCTTGTATCTTTGCTCTACCATGTCTTAGCTTTGTATTGCCAAGCAATCATTCCACCATCTCTAAATAAAAGGTATTCTTTGGGATCAGAAATCTTTTCATGGTGATATTCTGGGCAGTGAAGTATCTGACATTCTCTTTACTAGCACTTGACTTATCTACAGTAATGCAATGATTATTGATGTCCATTCATATCTTAGCCATTCTACTAACAAATACCTATTGAGCATATGTCATGTGTAAAAGCAGGTACTTGATGAAAGCTTCATAATAATGACCTCAAAGTAACTTGGACATCACATACTAGCTGCTGAACCCTCAAAGGTTTAAACTGTGCTCAGGAGATTTTAATTATTTGAATTTATTTTTTTATATGTCATTTTAAAAGAATAGCTCTCCCATGTACTTATAAAGAGATTCTGTTTGTCGAAAGTTTTAATTGTAAACTCAGTAAATGGTAATTGGGAGGATACATTGTAGGGACTTTCATTCTAATACATAATACATCATTTATTATCCCTCAATCAGCTTATAATCCTCAAGGATCACACAAGGCTCATTTCTGCTGCAAACATTGGACGAAGTGGTTCTCTCTTCTTGAAATGTTTTATTACTAGTTTTTATAGACTGCATGAATGTGGGTATTTTCATTTAGCCCCCATAAAAAACTTTTGAAGGAGGGACTCTGATTATACCCTTTTACAAATGAAACTAAGACAGGAGGAAAGAGCTGAGCATGGTCCAATCATGTTGACTTTTCTCCAGGGCCCATGCTCATAGCTATAGTGCTTGACTCCTTAACCTACTCTAAGAAAGGAGTGAGGGACGGAACAGGGGGACATTCTAAAGAATTCCATTCTTGGTTAGAGTTCAGAGGAAAACTCCAATCTTAAAGGAAGCCTGGGACATTAGTAAGGAAATAGTAGATGTGGGACTGTATCAGAACCTACTTCTGATGAACCACACTGCCTCTAAGACCCATCAACAGAGTCAAGTCTGGTGGACAGCAAAGATGAGTGGGGTTGGAGTTCATGGGAGCTGAGGCATGTTGAGCTGACCTCAAGTCCTGGACCTGCTGATGCCTGTGAAGGACTCTGAAAGGATGGAAATCATATAGGAGCACTGCATTTTGCAACCTCTCAACCTCTTGGAATTGGAGAGCCTTTCTGACATTTCAGACAGACCCAAGGATGGACCATAGACTTCTGGTCCTCTTCTTGCCTGTTAAGGCAAATGTATCCCATCAGCATTATTGTGGCAGACAAGACATAGAGAAGCAAATTAAAGGCTGGCACATGAGCAGGTGTTGAAAAAAAATGCATGTGTTGTAGGTGTAGGTCATTATAAACTTCATACTTAGAAGACTGAAATTTAAATTAGGATGAAAATTTACAGTTAAAGCATCTTTAAATATCTTTAGTAGAATCCATTATGGTTCTGAAAAGCAAAACAAAAAAACTAAAACAAAAAACAAAAATCTGGATCATTTTGTACATTTAAAAAATGTATTTGCACTATCACACATTCTCAGTAGTGCCTATGTAGTAGAAAGAAGTTGGAGCTTTCAAATTTTGATAATCTGATTGACTTCCTAATCCTTTATACCAGATCCCAATGCTTTTCTAAACAAAGTCTGTATGTCTCCAGGAAGAGTTATCATAAAGTAATGTAGAAATAATTCTTATTCCTGCCAATTTCTCTTTATGCCCTGCCAGTCAATTCCATTTCTTTTCTATTCCATGTCAGTTTGATGGTTTATAATAGTCAACTACCTATCTAATGTTTCCACAAATTGCTAATCCTTATTAAAGGGCACCTTAGCTAAGTAGACACCTGGTGATGGAGGAAATTTCTGCTCAATTGGCTTTAACAGATAGGACATCATTCAGTAAAGGGTGAGAAAAGCACATGGCAGCCCATCAGGGAGCAAGTGGATGATGGGCAGGAGACAGATGTCAGGCATGGAGAGGATAGTGTACTGTGATTAAAGGTGTTAGAGATGGTTAAGTTAGGGAAGCTTCAACCTGGCTCCTCTTGAGCTAAGAAGGGAGTGTAGGCTCAAGAATAGGTGACCTAGGGACACCTGGTTGGTTCAGTCGGTTAAGCGGCTGCCCTCAGCTTAGGTCATGATCCCAGGGTCCTGAATTGAGTCCAGCATCAGGCTACTTGCTCAGCGGGGAGCCTGCTTCTCCCTCTGCCTGAAGCTCCCCCAGCTTGTGCGTGCTCTCTCTCTCTCTGACAAATAAATAAAATCTTAAAAAAAAAAAAAAAAAAGAATAGGTGATACTTACCTCTCTCTCTTCTCTAAACTGTGGGGAATTATATCCTTTATTCAGTAGTATTGGTAGAATATGGGCCAGGCACTTTTCTAGGGGCTGGGGACAGTCAACAGAACAGATAATAATTCCTGCCTTTATGGAACATGTATTATAATGCATACGAAGATAAATTCTTTTTTTTTTTGAAGATAAATTCTTAACACCTCACTATTCTCTCTAAAAACAACAGAGTGTTTAAAAATCATGTCTATATAAATGCTTTCTCTGAAAAAACTAAGATGGACAGGTAGTTATTGCTATCATATTGGTACTGTCATGCCCAATACTATACCCAAAGTATTTGGCATCTGTTGCCAAAGAACTTAACTCTAGAGCTGCAAAGATGCAAGCTAAAATGGATACTTGATGAAAAGAATACCTTTTATTCCCACTTAAGTTTATATCCATAAGTAGAAACAATATGGGGGTGGGGATAATTATCAGAAAAAAAAAATACACACACATACACTTTCTTTTTTTTTTAAAGATTTTATTTATTCATTTGACACAGAGAGAGAGATTACAAGTAGGCAGAGAGGCAGGCAGAGAGAGAGGAGAGAGGAGGAAGCAGGCTCCCTGCTGAGCAGAGAGCCCGATGTGGGCCTCGATCCCAGGACCCTGGAATCATGACCTGAGCTGAAGGCAGCGGCTTTAACCCACTGAGCCACCCAGGCGCCCTCAACATTCATCTTTTTAAAAATACGCAATTTATTTTTACAAAGTATCTGTGAGTTAGGTAAGGAGATGAGTCGCATTCATAGTCTTCCCTTCTCTTTTTTAACGGGTCTTATGCTCTTGGGAAATAATAGTCTTGGGTTGGGGGAGTGGAAGGTTAATGATGAATAAATAGAGGAGGCATAAATAAATGGAAAGATGGAAATTAGAGCTCATGGATGACTTAAATCCTCATCCAAACCCCTCACCTTACAGATAAGGAAACTGAGGCTGAGAGTGATTATCATAACTGATCTAATACCCACAAAGCTGATTTGTAGCAGGTTTGGGAACGAATCAACCTCTTTTGACCCTCAGTCCAGGGTCCTATCAATTATACTACATTCTCCCTCCTAAAAGAGAGAGAACCTATAAATCATGCTCACATTAGTAGGGATGTATTTCAGAGCCAAGGCAGGAAGCCAAGGCAGGTGCATTGAAAACTGCTATCTGTAGAAGATGATTAAGGAGCCGGCCCTCAGGCCATTTGCCCCAAATGCCTATCCATAAGGGCCCTAAATTAACCACTATAAATATAACCAGTGGAGAAAATTATATTTATGAGGGAAAGCCTAAATGAAATATCAAAAGATATTTTGATAAGCAGCCTGAGTGTATACTCCAAGAGGAGACCCCTGTGGAGCACGATCCCATACTTACAGGTGGCTAGACTCCCTTCCAGGAGCTTGTTCTGCTGGTAGAGCACATGCCTTTTTGTGCCCCTCAACTTTCACTCCAAATGAACGATAAGCCAGTATGTAGAGACCCTGTCTTGAAAGAAGACCAGTGTGTTGGTTTGTCTGGCTAACCCCACATGGTAGCGGACTATCTTTTCTAAGAATCTACCTACCAAGGATAGAAAAATGGTACTACAGAGAAAATTGCTTGTACTGAATGTCCACACCCTGGGCTGACCGAACAATTGTCTCTTGTTATTCAGAACCCTCTGGCCTCCAACGTATTTTTTTCTGTTTCTCAGGTGCCTGTCAGTAAGTTTCAGTTCCCAAAGCAAGATCATTTTTTCAGTACACTTAAGAGAAGGTGTCAACTGACAAGGAAGAGAGTGGTTATACTTTCTTAAATTCATACTTTAAAATGAGTAAATGAATCAGGGACTCAGGAAGGCTGTGTGTTTGGCTCAGATTTGCGCAGGTGGAAGTCTGAAGCTGCCTGTTCCTCCTATGCCCTTCTACTCTGTGTTGTCTGAGGTAACTATCTCTCTCTCTCTTTTAAAAACTATAAAGAAGCTATAGTCTCTTTGGACTACTTACACACATAGACATGTACACTGTGATGTCTGGATTTAAAATATAGACCCTGAGAGTTCACATTTTGATAAATTATAAATAGCTTCCTGCTTGTCTATTGAGTTTTCATTTTGAAAGTAAAAAATAAAAGTAAGAGAAGATGATAACTATCAATATATTTTATGGGTAGAGTATCATGTACGACTTTGTGTTTGTAAGAATCAAACAAAAACTTATCAATAGTATGTCTCTAGGAAAAATTCCAAACTTTTATCAAGTTCTCATCTGACCCACCTCTTTTCCACTGACCATTGTGTGCCTGGCTTGTACATCTTTCTTTCAGAGAAGAATTTTGCTGTGGTTAGAGAAGGATGAATATTATCCCCTCACTTCAAACATTGGCCCTCCTTAGCGTAAGCCAATCCTATGCTTCTTGCCTTGGCAGTCAGTTCAGGGATGGCCATGTGACCTAAAATAATTCAGTATGAGTAAAGAAAAGAGAAATCCTTTGCCCTCCTGATGTGAACATGAAAGAAAGCCTCTTAGTTTGGTTGAAGAAATTCTGATGCAACCACAAGGAGAGCCATCCCTGAGCTGAAACCAGGACCTTGGATATCAGAACAGAGAGATTGAGAAAAAAAAAATGACTTTCAACTTGTTTCTTGGATACATCATCAATTAGCTGCTAGATCAACTTTTTCTTGAAACCTGGAAAACTGCACCTCTCAATACATCAATAAATTGTTTTGTTTTCTTTTGTTTTTAAATCAGTGCAATATTTCAATGTTCTCTTCCCTTGCAAGCAAAAGAACCTTAAGGTGTTGTTGCCCATTCAAGGTCTATTCAGTAAATATGAGTTGCTTTACCAGTTGTAATACTTTTTACATCCAGAGCACACATGGTTTTCTACATGTAGAAAAATAGAAAAACACATGCTATTCTACACAATAGACATGCCACATTTATATTAGAATGTTCACTGAAAGATAATGACTACACCTGATATTTTCTGGGACCTGACTCCTAAATCTGTGTTCTTCCTTTTCCCCTTTCTTTATCTATTTAATTTAATTTTTAAAGTATATTCCTCAAATGTTAGTGACATACACTGGCCCATAACAAAATGTCCTTCTTTCCTTCAGACTACATTGTCAGCCCTGACTGTAATAACCTCAGTCTTGTCTGCATCAAATCGCCAAGCTCTTGCCTCATTTTATTTTCCTTCTGTGGTTGCATTTTTAGTGGCCCCTGCTCCCATGACACGATGATGAGTTTGGGATCATTCACGGTGTTTAAACCTTTCAGGAACATTTTCCACTTGAAGAATCCTCTTAAAGTGAATATACCTCATTGAGCATGATTATCCAGGCTTAGAAGAACAATACACAGAACAATATGGCCTCTGTGGAATTTGCTGGCAATCTTGCCCAAGAATCTCTGTTCACATTTTCAATTCAGTTTTAGATTTGTTGTTGATTGAATACCTTGTCCTTCCCTTCTATGTTTTGAAATCAAAATCTCAGGATTGGAAAGGACTTTAAAGATCATTTAAACCAGTCCTGCTCAGTCTGATTTGGGATCACACTTTGGAATCCATCAGTCTAAACCAATAGATAATAAGGGATTAAGCACACATACTCAGACCTCACTCTTAGAGA
This sequence comes from Ailurus styani, assembly GCA_002007465.1. NCBI lineage: Eukaryota > Metazoa > Chordata > Mammalia > Carnivora > Ailuridae > Ailurus > Ailurus styani. Next base: position 859,998 of record LNAC01000577.1, read on the forward strand.
ACATGTCAAGTTTTAAAAGATTCCCAAGTGATTCTTTTTTTTTTTTTTTTTTAAGATTTCATTTATTTATTTGACAGAAAGAGACACAGCAAGAGAGGGAACACAAGCAGGGGGAGTGAGAGAGGGAGAAGCAGGCTTCCCGCTGAGCAGGGAGCCCCATGTGGGGCAGGATCCCAGGACTCTGGAATCATGACCTGAGCCTAAGGCAGATGCTTAAGGACTGAGCCACCCAGGAGCCCCCCTCCCCCACCAAATGATTCTAATATGCATTCTGATGTGAAAATTGCAGAAGAATCAGTTTAAAAATCATTTAGAGATTTTAATTCATTTTATAATTTCTATATCTGACTACATATGAATAGCCTCATTAATAGGTAATTTGCTACCTTTTAAGGCAATCCACTGAAGCTATGGACAGTTATTTTAGAAACATGTGTCTTGAATTAAGCCTGTTATCTATCTTTTGGTAACCACCAACCATCAATTTTAATTCGACTCCTCAGGAACTATATAGAAATCAATTCCATCTTCCACATGCCATCCTTCCAAATATATGAAGAGAACTGTTATCTCCCCCAGCCACATCGTTAAGTCTTCTCCAGAAGAAATAGCTCTATTTCCTTCACCATTTACATCATGGTTTCAAGTGCTCTTACCATCACACTCATCTTCATCCTCTAAACTTCCAACCTTACTTTCTGTACAAGCCACTGTTCTTGGATAGTAGAGAAAAAATAAAGGGGATTAACAATTATATATGAATTTAAGTCTTTGGAGCCAAAGTGATATGGGACATTCTAATCTCTATAATCTGTGAATGTTACCTTATTTGGAAAAGAAGTCTTTGCAGATGTAATGAGCTTTAAAGATCATGAGATAAGGATGCCATCCTGAATTAAGCCTGGGTGGACCCTAAATCCAATGACAAGTGTTCTTATAAGATACACACAAAAGAAAACAAGGCATATGAAGATGAAGGCCGAGACTAAAGTGATACAGCAACAAACCAGAAGTAATATGGAGCCACCAGAGCTGGAAAACGCACAGAACAGATTCTTAACTTGGGTTCCGGGAAAGCGTGACCACTTTACCAACACCTTAATTTCCAAGTTCTAGACTCCAGAACTATAAGAGGATAAATATCTGTCATTTTAAACCACCAAGTTTGTGATAATTTGTTGTGGCAGACCTAGGTAACTAATGCGGGCCTTAATATCTAAAACTTAGGAGGTAGGAATTCTTAAAGACATCATTAATCACTTTTAATTTTCTATAAGAAGTTTTAATGATCAGGTACTTTATCAGTTTAAACCAAGGGGCAAAAAATTTTCTTGATATCCAGAATATAAAGCTATTTTTGCCAGGTAATGATGTCAAATTTATTAATCTTTGTTTCTATTTGAACCTAGACCATTGATAAAGCCTTCAAGGGTGACCTATCAGAACGATTTTCAACACAGATTAAAAAAAGAATTCCTAAGAACCACCATAAGTGCAAATTCAAAATTTATAAACTTTACTTTTTTCCTTGGGAGGATTACTAGCCATTCAGATAAGGGGGAGGCTATAGATAGGCTATATCTTGATTTCTGGCAGGCATTTGGCAAAGTCACAATACTATTTGGGGAAATAGCAGGAAGGTGAACTGGATGATAGTAGAATTCATTATGTGATTTACGAAAGATGAAAATGTTAATGGTTTAGTGGCAAGCAAGAAAGGAAACTTCAGGGATGCCAATGTCCTATACTTTGAACTTATCCTCCTCCACTATATTTTGGTGATTAAGGTAGATTGAAATCCTTCTGATTATGAAATTTATGGAGAATGCAACAGTTACTGCATATACTGGAAAACATTTTAGGACCAAAACATATTAATAGGTTAAAAAGTATATCTCTATTGTTTTTTCATAATCCAACATCACCAGAGATGCTTTCTGGGCTTTCATGGCATGTATGGGGTTCACTTTTGTTACAGCTCGGTGTCTGGCTTTTATCCCAGTTGTACACAGAGCATTTCTTTTATTTATTATATAGTGGTGCTGCATGGTGTTTCTTCTAATGAAAGGGCTCATTCTGCTAAACAAATATGTATGAAAAATTAAAAGACAGAACAACTGACCCAAAGCAAACTTAAAAAATTTAATAAAACTATAAAGACTTAGATTCAGCTATATCTTTAATGAACACTGTTGGAGGAAGTCATCCAGACGATGTGACCTCCAGCTGACTCACGAGCTGGCTCTGAGCGTTTGGAGGCTCCTCACTGCCTCCTCTGTCCTAGAATGTACATTTCAGCCCCCATTCCCACATGGGAGCCATTTTCAAGGATGCAGCCTTGAGAGAACAAGGCTTGAGAGAACAAGCGGTGAGGTGAACCATCTGGATGAAACACTACAACTAAATCCAGTTAAGGCCTCTATACACACTTTTAAGATTCTGGCAGGCAATGCAGAGATCCACCCATCTTGTGGCTACCTAATATTAGCCTCGTATGTAAGTCTTTTGTCTATTCAACTTTCCACTTACCAGTCTGTTCTGCTGCTTTCATTGGCCTCTCCTTGCCCTCAGTGTTCAGGGGACAATTTGGGAACCAATAGACACTTACAGTACATTTACAGTGTGTCAGGCATTGTTCTAAGCGTTTTACAAATTGTAACAATATATTTTCAGTGCAATGAAAGGTAGGTACTATAATTACCCTCATTTTATTAAGGGAACTGATACAGAGAGGTCAAGTAATTTGTCTATGGTCACACCACTAATAAGATCACTTGAGTAGTGGCTTCCTTATAGTTAATCAGTATCCTTCATTGGCTTGTGAATATATTATAGTAACACAAGAAAGAGAGTAGTTGACTTTTGGGAGAAGATCTGTGGTGATGATGGTGCCATTTGTATTCTAGAACATATTGTCAAGTTTAAAAAACTATGCATTCACACACTGAAGCTCTTTCAAATGAGAACATCTAGAGCAGTGACTGGTAAGTAAGTTAAGCTATATCCGGAGTTCTTGAGTGTAAAAGGAATGTTGAGTCTGAATCAGAAAAAAAACTGCAAAGGCAAAAATAAACATGTAGAAATATTTGATAAACTAAAGGTGGAATAGTAATTAGACACATCCTGTGCTGTGAGAAAGCAGACATTAATCTGATGGGCAAATTTTAAAAAATGTATCCAGTAGAGCTATCGTACAACTATTATAAGGCAGAGAATTCTGAGCCACACATTTTGTGTTAGTGAAAATTGGTGACCTGCTGGTGGAATTGTAGTGGGAAAGTTTTCAGTATTGTGTAGGAAGCTGGATTAGATAATCTATAGGTTTCCTTTCAGATATTAGATTCTATATTTCTATGTTTATTTTTATGCAGGCATGCTGAGAAATTGACAGAGCAATCAATGAGAGGTTTTACTTGAATAAATATTTCAAAGTCAAACCCATGTTTCTCAGGTATTCTATTGTATCTTCTTTCTCCACCACTTTCCAAATGTGTATTTCAGAACTGAAAGAAATCCACAAAAGCAATTTCTTTCTAATTGCATAATTGCTGCATTTTGGTATAGCACTAGTGGGAAAAAAATGGCTTGACATCCTGAGATTTCAATAAAGAATTACTTAATAAAGAATCCAGACTCAAATAACTGTTTACTTATAAACCAGAATTTACTGAAAACCTCAAACACTGTTTCCCCCTTACTACTGCCACATAATTAAATAATTTCACAATTAATTACTTTCAGGAGAGATAATTTGTTTTCATTAAAATATGTAAATATGCATCCCTTGCTGTGCTTTTTTTTTTCCTTGATGTTTTTTCACCCACTGTTGTGATGGTGCTCCATGAAAAAAGGTTTCACCATAGGCTTCAAATAGCAGCCTAGAGATTTATCTGTCAGCCCTAGAGAGCACTTTTCCCCACAACATGGTCTCCTCTGCCCCAGCTTGCCACAGTATAATTCAAGAGCAACCACAAAGGTTAATGTTTTGCTCTCTATTCCTACGTTTGTGTCGCCTAGTCTTCACTTTTTGAGGCTCCAGTTTGTCTTATGACATCATTGATAAATTAATATGTTGGATTCACGAAAATCTAAAGAACCAATCCAGCAGGGGTAAGGGGAGGAACCACACATACACAAAAAAGCCAAAAACAACCCTAATACCACCACCACCACACATAAAACCTTGCATTTTAGATTTAGATTGGAATCAAAAAAGGATCTAATGACATCAAGCCCGTAGACTTTGGTGCCCACTATGTTCAGGGCACTGCGTGTACAATTGTGAGGCATGAAACATGCAACTAGAAAAAGTCCCTTTAAGGGCATTTGTTTTTCTTATAAAAACCAAATATATAATCTGCAGGTTTTGCACTAGAGAGTATGTTTATGTAAGGAAAGGCAACAGGATGAAGCAGTTTTCACTATAAGTATGAGTATTACCTTAAACAAGTGCTACAATCATCACATCAAATTATGGAAGGCAGAGCAAAAAGCAGAATTTCTCTTGGCTCACCCCTGCCTAATGGGACAAATTATGGTGTTCAAAAAAGACTGCTAATGAATGCTGTAAAGGCAATAAACATGGGGAATACAAGTGGCCTAAACCCAGAGATTCAAAGTTAAGAAATCAGATCTTACTATCAAGTGATTACTCCCAGTGGCTGCAGAACCTGTCCATCACACATACTGCCTCAGAAAGCTCTGCCTCTGAAGAGTCAAAATGACTTGGCAGGCAGTCTTTCTCAGGGTTTTTAGCTCATTTTGATATCAATTGATTAAAGAGACAGAGGTGGAGCCCCAGTGTGTTGGGCAAACTGGGTCTTGGTTTCAGGGTCTTGGTTGGTCTCAGAGTTGTGAGTTCAGTCCTGGTGTTGGGCTCCATGTGGGTGTGGAGCCTAGTTAAAAAAAAAAAAGGGTGGGGATTCTGAGTGGCTCAGTCCATTAAGTGTCTGCCTTTGGCCCAGGTTATGATCCCAGGGTGCTGGAATCAAGCCCCTCATTGGCCTCTCTGCTCAGCAGGGGACCTGCTTCTCCCTCTCCCTCTGCTGCTCCCCCTGCTTGTGCTCTCTCTCTCTCTCTCTCTCTCTCTCTCTCTCTCAAATAAATAAAATCTTCCAAAAAAAAAAAGAGAGAGAGAGGTCCAAGATGTATATGATACCATCACTAAAGACATGTTCAGGTATATATGTAGTAGCTACAGGTTCACCACTTATCTTTTTCTTGGACCCCAACTCTCGTCCTTGTTTTTATTTTAAGGAAAGGAATGGCTTCTTGGTGTGCTTGCTACTTACTCCTTAAACATATACATACATGCAAACTTAATGAGAGAAACATTTCTCTTGGAAACAAAATAATCTTTGTTTTGGTGAGGCTTTCTTCTTAGATGGTTGATTACACTCCATTGGAAAAACTGGCCTAGCTGTTGGCTATTCCACACTTGAAATCATGGCTTTCTGGCCTTTAATTTTTTTGTGCCCACAAAAATAATTCTCTAAAATTGAAAAGGAAGGGTAAACTTAAATATAAATGAAATAAAATGGTATTTGATCAAAAAGATGATAAGAATCTTCAAAAGGAATTAAGTATCATTCATATAGAGGACTTTATTATTACCAGGTGTTGAAATGACTACAAATTACCAAAAACTGATTTGTTTTAGAGATTTTATTTTTGAGAAGAACTAGCCATATTAGACAGGGAAACATGGTATTAGAGAGGATGCTATACTTCTAAGTGCAAAAGAAGTAAATGAAGACCTTTAGCTTCTCTTGCCTTTTGTGTGTGTGTGTGGGGGGGGTGGTTACATGGAACTATTTTTAAGGAGCCTAATCATTTGGTGTTTTCTAATTTGTTTTCCAAGGCCCCTTTCCAGGGTTAAGCCCTCTATCCCCAGGCCCTTAAAATGAAATGCTAACAGACCATTAACTGCAGTGGCACTCAGAGGCCTCTCCATTAGAGCCTCTGCTTTGTTAATTAAAGACACGCCATCAAGGCTGCAAGGGTCTGAATCACGACCTACCTTTTGAGATCAGTTTGCAAATGTCTCTTGGCTACTTTATGTGCAACTTAACTTTCAAATAAAAGCCAAGAAATAATGAAAACCTTTCTCTTTCCACAACATCTACAAGAATATATAGTGTATCTGAAAATGGAGCAAAGAGGAGCCTCATTTATCTCCTATCATTAAGGAAGATAATGCTATGAGATAAATGGTTCTGGAAAAGGGAAGCAGCCTTTCTCAGTTAATTATTTGAATGAGAATATCTCATACGATAGCATACTATATGTTTCCGATATTTTTAGTCATTCCTTTTTGTTGTGAAATGAAACATTTATAGAATGCATAAAATACAAATGTATAGTTCAATAAAATATCATAAACATAGTCTTCTCTAACAAGCGCCTTTCCCTGCCATACAAGGACATAAAGCAATGCCAGCAAACCTCCTGAATGGAATTTCTACTCCGACTTGTATGGTAATCACTTCCTTACTGTTACTGTTTTATTTTGACGACGTAGTTATGCACTTCAAAACAAAAGCAAAAACAAAAACGCCCTGTTATTGTTTGTCAATTTCTTTAGTATTTAATAGAAGTATTCAGAGATGGGGCTCCTGGATGGCTCAGTTGGTTAAGCATCTGCCTTTGGCTCAGGTCGTGATCCCAGGGTCCTGGGATTGAGCCCTGCATTGGGCTCCCTGATCAGCAGGGAGTCTGCTTCTCCCTCTCCCTTTGCCCCTTCCCCTCCACTCGTGCTCTGTCTCTCACTTTTTCTTTCTCAAATAAATAAATAAAATCTTAAAAAAAAAAAGTATTCAGAGACTAAGGATTTATTTGTGCCTAGTTTCATTTAGTCCACATTATGATTTTTGAATTTTTCTTATTGTTGTATGTAATTGTACTTAATTCTTTGCATTGCTATGTAGTGCGCCATCATATGAATATATCACAATTTATTTGTACGTAATACGACTGGTGAACATTTCGATTGTTTCCAAGTTCTGTCTGTTAAAACACTGTTCTTAATAAACATTTTTGTTTATGTACCTGGTATGCCTGCATATATGTTATTCTAGTTATGTATTCCTGTGGGTGGGATTGCTGATTTGCTGGCTAGATACTGAAAAATGGTTTTCCAAAGAGGTTATAGCAGTTTTCACTCTTACTAACAGTGTATGAGCCTCCCATTGTAACATATTCCAGTCAGCTTTTGGTGTTTTCACATTTCTTCATTTTATCTAATCTGGATAGAGAACAGTGGTATCTCATCATTATTTAAATTGCACTTCCATTGTTATTATTTAATTGGAGTAGCTTTTCATATATTTATTGATCATTCAGATCTTTTCTTTTGTTGAATGTTGAAGTCTTTTGCCCATTTTTCTACTGTTCTGCCCATCTCTGTCTTATTGATTTGTACACATTCTTTCTAGATTTTGAGTGAGCCTTTTGCAAGTTATATGTATAAACAAATATTCTTTTACTTTATGTGGTTTAACATTTACTCTCTTAAAGTTGTCTTTTGGTAAACTAAAGTTCTTAACTTTCATGTAGTCAAATTTCTTAATAATTGTTTTATATGTTTAGTAATATGGGTATCTTTATAAAGCTATTTTTCCCATCCTGAAGTCATGAGGATCTCTCATATTATTTTTTTTTTAAAGATTTTATTTATTTATTTGACACAGAGAGAGAGATTACAAGTAGGCAGAGAGGCAGGCAGAGAGACAAGGAGAGGAGGAAGCAGGCTCCCTGCTGAGCAGAGAGCCCGATGTGGGCCTCGATCCCAGGACGCTGAGATCGTGACCTGAGCCGAAAGCAGAGGCTTTAACCCACTGAGCCACCCAGGCGCCCTCTTATATTATTTTCTAACAGACTTCTTATGTTGTTCTCTAAAAGCTTCATTGTTTTAGTTTACATTGGTTAGGTCTGTAATCTACAAGGAAGTGATTTTTTTATTGACGTGAAACACAAATAAAGTTTCTGAATTTTATTTTTTCATATATAAATATTTTATTTCCCTAGCAATATTTATTGAAAATGCTATTCTTCTTCTTGCTCTACCATGTCACTTTGTCAAAAGTCAAAAGTTAATATGCGCATGGTTTTTTACTGGTCATGCTCTATTATTTATCTGTACAATGATAACACACTATCTTAACTTCTACACATCAAGTGTATCCACATTATTCTCCTACCATGTTTTGGCCCTTTACATTTTTCATGCAAATTTCAAAATTAGTCTCTCATGTGCCAAAAATAAAGTCATGTTGAAACTGTGGAGATTGCACTGAATTTGAATAAAATTAGCACAGGGCTAGCAGTAGTCTTCCGGTCTATGATCACATCATATTTCTCCATTTACCTAGGTTTTTGCTAATATCTCTCATCTTTAGGTATTCTTATTAAAGACCTTGTAAATATTTCATTAGACTTATTCCTAGGTAACTGAATTTTTGATCTATAAAAATGACATATATATGTATAGATAGGTAGTTATTTAATTTTATTTTTCTAAATATTTTCATTGATATTTAAAAATAAAGTTGACTTTTGTATTTTGAGTTTATATCCAGCAATCATGCCACATTATTATATTGATTCCAATAGTTTATCCATAGATTCTTTTGGATTTTCTATATATGACATTGTATCATCTGTGAATATCATTTGTGAATAATGACAATTTTCTCTTCCCCAGAAATTCAATTTTATAACATTTGTCTGTCTGTCTGTCTTTATCTGTTTATCTGTCTGTCTATCATCCATCTATTTATCATCTACCCATTAATGTATTGCCACGTGTATTGTCTAGGGTCTCTCTAGACATAAAAATTATAGAAGTAGATGTATTTTTCTTAACCTCAAGCTCAAGGGAAAAGCTTTCCACATTTTACCAAGAGGTAGTTGACTCTTTTTTTAAGTAGCTTTTATCAGACTATGTTAATTCTTCCCTTCTATTCCTAGTTTCCTATGTATTTAAAGCATGACTGAATATTGAATTGTATTTAAAACATTTTCTTCATGTATTGAAGTAGCTGTTTTATTTTTCTCCCATAGCCTGTTAATATAAGTGATTGCTTATCTAATGTTAAACCACACTTACCTTCCTTGTTAAACCCACATTGGTGATGATTTATGTATCAAGTTTTGTCTTCCTGCATTCAGTTTGCTAAGTGCACCTGAAATTTTTGCAAGTAAGTTTTCATTCATATAATTTTCCTATAATTTTCTTCTTTTATGGTCTCCCTGTCTAATTCTGGTATCAAGGTCATGTAAGACTTACATAATAGGTTAAGAAGTATTCCATCTTTTTCCATATTCTGAAGAATGTGTGTATGATTGGAACTCTTTCTTAAATGTTTATTAGAAACTACTTGTAAAGCCATCTAGACAATTTTCTTTGGAAGAATGTTTTTAATTACTGAGTCATTTGTTTTAATGGTCATAGGACTATTCATAGAACTACTCTTTGTTCCACTGTACTGTTTATTTTTCTAGAAATTCCATTTTAACTGGGTTTCTAAAAACGTTGGTGTTTTTTTCATAAAATCTCCTTTGTTTAATAGTTAGAAGCATCTGTGGTGATTTTTTCAGTCTTGATATCTATTTTTATGCCTTCATTTTCCCCCTTGGTATTTGTCAATTAAGTCTTTGCAGAGATCCAGCTTTTACTTTGCTAATTCAGTCTTTTTTATTACAATGTCTCTCTATTTCATATAACTGCTATTAGTTTTATTATTTAGTTTGCTCAAGTTTATTTTGGTTATGTTGCTGTTCTTTTTCTAATTTATCGAGATGGACACCTAGCTCATTAACTTAACAACACTTCTTTCATACGAATGGATTCTAGGCTTTACTCATCATAGCCAAAACCCAAAAACAATTAAAATGCCCATAAAGAGGAGATGTAATAAGCATATCCTGGCATATTCACACAATGGAGTATTACTCAACATTGAAAAGAGTGAGCTACTGATACTTGCAACAACATGCATGAACATCAAACAAATTATGCTGAATAAAAGCAGCCAGACAAGAGCCAGAATATATACATGTGATTTTATTCATATGAAGCTCATGAACAGGTTAAACTAATCTGAGGTGATAGGACTCGAGGCAAAGGTTGCCCATCAAATGTTCCCCTATCTTGATTGTGGTGGTGGTTGTATGGATTTATACAATTATCAAAACTCATTGACGTTTACATTTGAAGTCAGTGTAAGAAAAATTTTACCACCATAAAAATTATATTTAAATAAAGAACATAAATTTTATATTATGTCGTGGTACTGTGATGACCACAAGAGTTACTCAAACACACAATGCTGTCTGCTCTCACTTGTAACTCTTTATCAGTATTAAGGCACTGTCCTATATCTTAATTTGTTGTTTTTTATTTGTGATGCAACAGGAAATAGGAACTTAGGTATGGTAATTTAGGTGAAAAAGTTTCAGGGTCTGAATGGCTTTCTTGTGTGTAGAATTAATGGATTTTACTAAATGAATGGTTTTTGATATGTATTTAATGAATTATAGTTTATGATGGTTTGAAAACATTGATTAGACTGGAAGATTTGGTTTTCTAATCTGTTAAATACTTTCAACACCTTTTCTGCTCTCTTTCAGGTCAAGAAAGTCTGGCTTCAGTTCCCAGCTTTTTCGAATTCAATAGGAGAATGTCCTCAGTTCCCCATCAGATATGACTGGATATTTATTTTCATCTTCATCAAGACATTTTTCTGCTTCAAGGTACTTTAGCAGTTCTGTTTTTCTCCTAGGGGGGGCTTGTCTCTTAAGAGACATTTGTGTTGGTGTCTCTGAGGTTACAGAGAAGGCCAGAAACAATTCTTTGATCTGTTCTGTGTTTCTGTACTCATGAGTGCCAAGGTGGCATCACTGTGATTCTGTTTTCAAAATGTAGGTTAGTACTCTGGGTGTTTTGGCTTGTTGGTCTGTTCTTGACAGGTTCCTTTACGTAAAGGGCTCTAAGTTTGAACTTGCCTTAACAACTACTCTTGGCAACTCTGGAGTCCCAATTCTGGCCTTCAGTAATGGCATCCCAAAACTGCACTGCGTAATAAGTCAGCAATTTCTTAGCACATACTCTATCCCAAGTGCTGAGGTGACCTTGCCATTTTACCTCTCTGAGACAAGATTTCCAAGTTGAGGAAACTGAATAAAATAATTGTTATGGTGACTTCTTTCACAGCCATGTACCTTCTCTACTCTAAAGGTTCCTGCAGGTAGAATGGGCTCTTGGAAGCTCTCCTGTCCAGACTTAGCCTAAGGTTAAAACTGACTAAGAACACGAGAAATTAGATTCATTTTCTGTGAAGGAATTTCCACATCTCAGCATTTTCTATTACTTTGTCATTGACTTCTAATGCATTCCCAGAATGATTTGTTTTTTTCTTGAGCAAAGAAGAAAAATGAAAATAGGAAAGAAAAAAAAAAACCTTGATATTCATTATTATGCAGCTTTTGCTTTGCAAAACACAATTTATAGCCAAAAGTCTCCTTTTTTGTATTACGTGCCACTTCAGATGTCCAATGCTAAACAGAATGTGCTATAAAAATGTCTGTCCTCATTCAGAAAGATTCAGATGCTTGACAATAAAGTGAGAAACAGTTACACATGTAACCTTGGTGCCACTTTCATGGAATATGTATTTGTGAATGATTCTATTCTTAGCCCAGTTTTGCAGTTGTATTATTTCCAGTTATGGATGCTGGGACTCTGGTATCACATCTTCCTGTAGGGGCTTACATTTCATTCTCAGTGTTTTACCTCCCGTCTCTCCTTGCATCTACCCACATCCTGCTTTCACTTGGTTTCAGGTATCCTGAGTCTCTTTTATGTTGTAATATATCATGTGTAACAGTAATGTTAAGTGGTTTAAATAGATATAAGTTGTAATCTATTTTTTAAAAATCTGATTGATCAGATAGCTCTTGACTCGTTCTGATTTGACAAACAAAAAGAGAGAGCTATTAAAAAAAGATATTTTGGGGACGAAAGGGGAAATTTGAATATGAACTATTAGACTATATAAGGATATCATCATTATTTTTATTAAGTGATTGTGATACTATGATTTTCAGGAGAATGTCTTTAGTTTTTGTAGAGGCATGCTGAAATATTTACTATTAGAGTGTTAAGATTTCTGAAATGTACCTTAACATTATTTATAAAGAGAGAAAAAACACAGATATGGCCAAGTATTAATAACTGTATAATTTAAGTGGTAGATATATCTGTCTATTATACTATTCTTTCCACTTTTCTATATTATTTGAAAATATTCTACCAAAAAAAGTCAGGGTTGGGGGAAGCCACTTAACTGAATCACTTATTTCCTTATAAATCTTGAGAATTTTGACTGGCGCCAGCTAATTGAGAGTGGTCCTTCAGGTAGTCCAAAAGGGATTGTTTTCCTAAAGAAAAAAAAAAAATGACTCTGAGATCTATAAACTAAAGTGAAAGAATAATGATGCCAGTGTAACTAGACCTCAGAAGTGACTAGTGGCCTGAATTGGACCCACAAGTGTGGCTTCTTTTGTCTGCTTAGTACCCATAAAAACTTTGCATCCAAATCTAAATCCTAGTGTGTTACATGTACATTGTGATTGCTGGTTCTTTCTGATGAATTGTCCCATGTATCATTATGAAATATCCTTCTGTATCTCTACAAAGAGTTGGTTTTGTAGTTTACTTTGATATTACTTTAGCTATGCCAACTTTATTATGATCATTATTTTCATGGTATGTATTTTTTTTTCATTTTTTCTCTTTTAACATACATTTGGGTCTTTACATTTAAAATAAGTTTCTTATAGATAGCAGGTAATTGGGTCTTGCATTTTTATCAGGTTATCTGTCTCTGCCTTTTCACTTGAGTGTTTAGTATTGTTACATTTAATGTGCTTATAAATATATTTGAATTTATGTCATACGTCCCTTCTGGGTTTATGTGCGTGTGTGTGTGTGTGTGTGTGTGTGGTTGTTATTATCTGTTACTCATTTACTGATTTCTTTTTGGCTAATTAATTCTTGGTTAATTCTTTATGGTTAAGTGATTTGCTATTAGTATTCAGTTTTTTTCTTCTGCTGAATTTTTAGATGGTTTTTAATTCTAGATCATAGGTTGGTGAACTTTTTCTTCAAAGGACTGTGTAGTAAATATTTTAGTTTTCTGGAGGCTGCATATGGTCTCTGTTGCACATTCCTTTTATTTGTTTGCTGGTTTATTTTCTGAGCATTTAAAAAAATTTAAAATATCATTCTTTGCTCGTGGACCATACTAAAATGGGTAGCAAGCGAGATTTGGACTGTGGGCAGTAGTTTGTTGACGGAAATTCTAGTGGTCAAAATTTGCATCGGGTGCCTGGGTGGCTCAGTGGGTTAAAGCCGCTGCCTTCGGCTCAGGTCATGATCCCAGAGTCCTGGGATGGAGGCCCACATCGGGCTATCTGCTCAGCAGGGAGCCTGCTTCCTCCTCTCTCCTCTCTCTCTGCCTGCCTCTCTGCTTACTTGTAATCTCTCTCTCTGTGTCAAATGAATAAATAAAAAAATCTTTTAAAAAAAAATTTGCATCATTAATTTATAAAGGCTATTTATAGTCAATATTGTACTGCTTCATACTTAACACTCTCCACTTGCCACCTGCCACTTGTAACATCTCACTTCATGAATGTGATAATCTCACTACAGTAAGTTTCCATTTACCTGCCCCCCTTAACAAGTAGCCCTGTATGCTCTTGATGTCATATTGTTTACTTCTACATATGTTATAAACACCACCTTACAATGTCATTATTTTTTATCTACATATTTTTAGGAAATTGCGAGAAATAAAATAAAAAGCATTTGTATTTGTTTTCATACCTCATATTTTTGGTGCTCCTCTTTCTTTCCTATAGATAGGTGAGAACTTCCATTTGATATCATTTATATTCAACCTAAAGAACATTTATTACCTTTTCTGTAGTACATGTCTGCTAGCAACAAATACCTTAGCTTTTGTTTACTTGAAATGTATTTATTTCACTCTTGCTTTTAAAGACCATTTTTTTCTGGGTAAGGAATTCTAAGAGAACAGTTTTCTTTTCTTTTTTTTTTTTGGCTCTTTAAAAATAAAATTTTATCCAATTCTGGCTTTATATTTCAGATAAAAAGTAAACCGTAATTCATATTATATGCTCCTGTGAGTAATGAGTCTTTCCTTCCATGTACTGCTGTCAAGAGTTTTTCTTTCTTATTGGTTTCCAGTAGTTTGATCATGATGGGCCTAGGTTTGATTTTCTCTGCACTTATGCTGCTTGGGTTTCTCTTCATCTCTTGGATGTAGAAGTCAATATGTTTCATCAAATTCAGGAAAAAAAATTCAGCTATAATTTTGTTATATGTATTTTTTCCAGTTCCATTCTCCTTCTTTTCTTCTTGGGGCTACAATTACACATGTTAGATTGTTTGCTATTATACCACCTGTTTGGGAAGCTCTGGTGATTTTAATTTTTTTCTTTCATCCTTAGAATGAATAATTTCTATTGATTCGTCTTCAAGTTCACTCTCCTATTCTTATGATATATCCAACCTATTATACTATAAACTGGATTCTTCATTTTAGATATTGTCTTTTATCATGTAGTTCTTTTTATAGTTTTTACTTTTCTTCTGAGATTTCCTGTGTGTCTATTCATTAAGACCAGATTTGCCTTTAAGTCCTAGGTAATCTTTCTAATAACTCTTTACTGTCTTGGTCTACGAAATACAATATTTGAGACAGGTGACTGCTTGAAATTGCTATCCATTGACAGCCTTTTTTTTTTCCCTCAACTCTGGTCCACATATTTCTGTTTCTTTGCATATTTCATAATTTTTCATTTTATACTGGATATCATGGCTTATACAACTTGGAGACTCTGTATTTTTTTTTTCTTTATCTAAAGAGTGTTTATTCTTAAAAAAAAAAAAAGAGTGTTTATTCTTTTCTATCAGGCGGTTTAGTTCCTGGCTCATTACTTTCAAATAGTCCTTTATGTGGATCATATTACTGTTTGGTTTTAAGCTATGTTAGGATAGTTCTGGAATAGGCTCTACTTTAGTGTATGGAATTTACTCCTAAGGTATGGATTTCAATTTGCAACTAAATGTCTAGGATATTAAAATATTTCTCTGGAAAAGCCAGAATTCAAAGTCTTACAGCATTTCTTGAGTTCTGATACCTGTGCCCACTGTCAAACCCAGAGCAGCTTCTTCCTGGTATTTCTCATGTAGTCTTTTTGTTTGTTTGTTTGTTAAATTCAGTTAGCCAACATACAGTGCATCATTAGTTTTTGATGTAGTGTTCAATGATTCATTAGTTGTGTATAACACCCAGTGGTCATCTTCTGTAGTCTTAACCTCACACAGGTGCAGCCCAGCCCCCAGTCAGACATTTATGGAGGAGCCAACACTTAAACTTCTGCCCTCCCCCATGCATCTCCCTTTTTCTCTTGCCGTGGCTCCTAAAGTCTAGCCACTGCAGCAGTCCTAAACTCTCATCTTTGCTTTTGCAGTTCAGTGATCCCATCCTGCGGGTCCCTGTATCACTATCAGGATACTGTCACCAGGTAGAAAACTGGAGTGATCATGGGACTTACCTAGTAAGTTTCCCTCCCTTCAGGGATACTAGGGTTTTACCAACTGTGGTTCAATTCCTAAAAACTATTCACACATTTTATGTTTGTTCATGGCAGGAGGGATGGTGTGGTACCAGTTACTCTATTATGGCTAGAAGCAGAATTATCTTTATTTGGTCTTATTTTATCTGGTTATTCCTTTTAAGCATTTGATTTTGTAAGCCATGAAAAAAATTATCTGAAATATAATGGAAACATGGGCTTAGGGTATTTTTTTTTTTCAAAAAGATATTGAATGTTAGGACTTGGATCTTGGAAGAAAGCTGTGAAGGACTATTGAATTTTCTGAAGCAGGAGAGGTTTATGCCAATTAATGAAGCACAGTGAGATCTTGGTCATGAGAACTCTGTAAATAGCCGTGATTGAGTTATGAGCCATGAGGTAAACTGGTCTTCACAAAACCCAAAGCACTGTAACTTTATATCCAGTTTTATGGTTCGTTCATTTGTTTCTATGTTGTATTGCTTGTTTAACTGCTTATGTTTGATGATGTAGTTTCAGGTCTTCAGAGTCTATGAAGTAAACCCAGTTTAGAGATCAGGCATTTCATGCTCTTCTGAATTTAATCTTCACCAGAGGAAACTTCTCCACTGGCACAGACTCCTCAACTGGCAACTAGTATAGAGGCTACACTGTCATAGAAAGAAATGCCAATAAAGGGGGAAACCGCCATTCTTCTACCGGCACACTTACTCTACCTTGTATAACATGCACATTACAATAAGAAAAGTCTTCCAGGATTTGCCAGCCTTTAAATACTCACAGTTGGTATTTTTCACTCCTTAGAACTTTCCGTTGGCCAGATACTGGCAGGTAAGCTCTCCAAAAACCTGATCTGCCTCTTTGTCTCTCAAAGTGGACTTCTCTGGTGTATGGTACTAACTGCGCAATTCTATCATATTTACGGTTCCCACTCAGATCTTGAGACAAGGCTTGTAAATGGAAGTAGTTTCTCATTTATTCTGTTACTATTGTGAGCTGTACTGATGACTTTCTGAATATTAAACAAACCTTGAGTTTCTGGGATAGACATCGTGGCCATGATCGTTGTTGTTGTAATTAGATTCAGATTATTGATATTTTATTAAGGATTTTTACACCTGTGTTCATGAGGAGTATTGTCTCTAATTTCCTTTCACATAGTACCGTTCTCAGCTTTTGTCTCAGGATTATGCTGGTCTCAGAAAACAAGTGAAGGCGTTCCTCCGTCTCTTTTGTGAAAGGACTTATGTAATACAGATATCTATTTTTCTTGTTCGATGGAATTCACCAGTGAACCCATTTGTGCTAGTAGTTTTCTTTATGGGAAGTGTTTGATAACAAATTTAATGCAACAAATTTTTCTATTTCCACCTGAGTCACTTTTGGAATGTTGTGTTTTTCAGAGAATGTATTTGTTTTATCTATGGCATAAAATTGTTTATAATATTTTTTATTATCAATTTAGTTTCAGATCTGTTAGGACATTTTCTTTTAAAATTTTTGATATTAGTCATTTGTATTTTCTTTATTCTTAATAATCTGTTTATTTATTTATTTATTTCACAGAGGGAGAGAGATCACAAGGAGGCAGAGAGGCAGGCAGAGGGGGTGGGGGGCAGGCAGGCCTCGATCCCAGGACCCTGAGATCATGACCTGAGCCAAAAGCAGAGGCTTTAACCCACTGAGCCACCCAGGCGCCCATTAATAATCTGTTTAAAAACTCAACTTTTGATTAAGTTTTGTTAATATCATCTATCGTTTGATTTCTGTTTCATTAGTTTCTGTTCAATTCTTATCTTCATTATGTCCTTCCTTCTACTTAATTTAGTTTTAATTTGCTTGTCATTTTTAGGTTCATACAGCCGAAAATAAGGTTATTAATTTTAAAATCATTTTTATTTACATGTATTTGTTTAATGCTAAAAATTTACTTCTAAGTATTGCTTTAGCAAATGCCACACATACTGTTATGCTGTTTATATAATTGAGCTTAAAATATTTTAAAAATGTCCTTGCTATTGTCCTTTGACTTACAGTTTATTTTAAAGTATTGTTGAATTTTCAAAGTTTTAGGACTTTTAAAATATATATTTTACATCGTCAGTAGTTTCTAATTAAATTCGTAGGGTTCAGAAAATAAACTGAATATTTTTTAATATTTTTTAAATTATTGAGACTTATTTGGTTTCATATGGTTTACTTTGGTGAAACGTCCATATATACTTATATAGTATACATAGTTTGCAGTTTTTGCATGTGTTATTGTACTGATATTTTATTTATCTTTTCTTCTAGTTACCAAGAAATGTTTCTTAATATCCCCATATATAATCATGCACTTGTCTGTTTCTCCTATTATTTTTTGCTTTATGCATTTTGAGGCTTTGCTCTTTGGTATAAATATATTAATTGTGTTGTCTTCCTAGTGAATTTACTCTCTCATTACGAGTGTCACTGTTTATAGTATGCATCCAGCAGTTATTTTGTCTTCTGTAGTCATTCCATCTTCCATATGCTTACTCTTTGCATTGTCTGTATGTTTTTATTATTTTCTCTTCAGCCTGTCTTCATCTCTTATGGACTGCATAATTGAACCCAGCTTTTTAACCCAGTCTGATAATCTCTGCCTTTTAAGTGGAATATCTAGTCTACTCACACTTAGTATTATTTGCTTTATGTCTTTTGCTATTTTTTTTTTACCTCTCCCTTCTGCTTTTCTTTCTTTTATTCTTTCTCTCTTCCACCGCTTTTTTGTCTCTATCTTCTCTTTTTCTTTATAGTTAATAGACTATACTGTTTTATTTTAATTTTGTGATCAACTTTCTTTTATCATTTAGTTACTAAAAATCTGTGGCAATGGGTACTCTGTTACCATTTCTATGAAAAATTTTTATTTTTTCATTTATTTTTAAAGACTTTTTTTTCCAGATAGGATTCTAGATGGTAGTTTTTTTTCCCCTCCCTTTCAGTACTTTAAAGATGTCATTATATTGTCCAGTATTTTCCTTTATTTTATATGAGAAGCAAAGTATCATAATCACTAGTATTCTGTAGGTAATATATCATTTTTCTTTGGCTAGTTTTAAAGATAGCTCGTCATGTTTGATTTAATCAGTTTAAAACTCTGATGTGCCTAAGTGTGCATGTATGTGTTTGGGGAATGGTGTGGCATGCAAGTTTTACATTAAAAATATGTTGGGTCTGGAAGTTCATTTATCATAAAATATTTTATTTTTTAATTTTTGCCAGTTTTCCCCACTCTTCCTTTACTAGGATTCTCATTACATAATTTAGATTGTGATATTGTTTCACAGGTCACAGTAGTTCTATTCTTTTTTTTTTTTTTTTTTTTTTTGAGAAAATGAAAG
>LNAC01000577.1:879138-1018134 GCA_002007465.1 Ailurus styani
TCCTGATGTGGGACTCGATCCCAGGACTCTGGGATCATGACCTGAGCCGAAGGCAGTCACTTAACCAACTGAGCCACCCAGGCACCCCTGTTCATTTTTTCAATTAAAAAATTAAATTTGGTGGGCGCCTGGGTGGCTCAGTGGGTTAAAGCCGCTGCCTTCGGCTCAGGTCATGATCCCAGGGTCCTGGGATCGAGGCCCACATCGGGCTCTCTGCTCGGCAGGGAGCCTGCTTCCTCCTCTCTCCTCTCTCTGCCTGCCTCTCTGCCTACTTGTAATCTCTCTATGTCAAATGAATAAATAAAATCTTTAAAAAAAAAAAATTAAATTTGGGATAATTATAAATTCATATGCAGTTTTAAGAAAAATAGCAGAAAGATCATGTGTATCCTTTACACAGTTTCCCTCAATGGTAACATCTTGCAAAACTGTTGTACAGAATCACAACCAGGACATTGACATTGGATACATTCAAGGTACAGAACATTTCCATCAGCACAGCTTCCCTCATGTTGCCCTTTTATAGCCACTTCCCCTCCCACCTTTATCCCTTGCAACCACTAATTTACTCTCATTTCTAAAATTTTGTCATTTTGAGAATGTTATATAAATTAAACCATACAATATTTCACCTTTGGAGATTGACTTTTTCCAATCAGTGTTAATTCTTTGGAGACTCATTCAGGTAGAGTGTATCAAGACCCCATCCCTTTTTATTGCTGAGTAGTTTTCCATGCTACAACAGTTATAGATTGTTGGGCGCCTGGGTGGCTCAGTGGGTTAAAGCCTCTGCTTTCGGCTCAGGTCATGATCTCAGGGTCTTGGGATCGAGGCCCGCATCGGGCTCCCTGCTCAGCAGGGAGCCTGCTTCCCCCTCTCTCTCTCTGCCTGCCTCTCTGCCTCCTTGTGATCTCTCTCCCTCTGTGAAATAAATAAATAAAATCTTTAAAAAAAAAAAAAACAAAAAAAACCCCAAAAAACAGTTATAGATTGTTTAACCATTCACCTGTTGGAGGATATCTGAGTTATTTCTAGTTTTTGAGTTTTGCAAATAGAGCCACTATAAATATTCACGTGCTTTCTCCCCCCACCCCTTGGTCAGTATACAGTTTCACTTATCTAACGAGAGTGTAATTGTTGGGTAATGTATGGTTTTTAATTTTTTGTTTTGCTTTGTTTTGTTTTGTTTTAGAAACTGCCAAACCATTCTCCAGAGTGGCTGTACATTTTATATTTCTACCAGCAAGATAATCTTTGTCTTTGTAGTAGCCATTTGTCAGTTATGTGGTTTGCAAATATTTTCTCCCAGGTTGTAGCTTTCTTTTTCATCCTCTTAGGATGCTTTACAGAGCAAATTATTTTAATTTCAGTTAAGTCCAATTATCAATTTTTCTGTTATATATATTTCTTTTGGTATGAAATTTAAGAACTCTTTGCTTTCCCTAGATTCTAAGTACATTTTCTAAACATTTTACTGTTTTTATGTTTTGGGGTTTTCTGTCATCCATTTTAAATTAATTTTTGTATATGATTGACATTTATGTCAAGGTTCATTTTTTTTTTCTGTCTATGGATCTCCAGTTGCTCCTGTACCATTTGTTGAAAAAACTATCTTTCCTCCACTGAATTGCTTATGCACCTTTGTCAAAACTTGGTTATGTATATTTGTGCTTGTCACTTGCTTTCTGGGTTCTCTCTTCTGTTCCATTGATCAATGTGTCAGTCTCTCAACCAATACCACACAGTCTTGATTACTGTAGCTATATAAGTATTGAAAAAAGGTTGATTGACTCCTTCCACTTTAATCTTTTTTTTTTCAAAATTGATTTAGAATTCTATTTCCTTTGTCTTTCCATAGAAATTTTAGATATCTTGCCTATATCTATAAAATTTTGATGGAATTTTGGTAGTAATTAAACTTCCATATCAATTTGGGAAGAATCGGTATCTTTACTATGCTGAGTCTTCCAATCCATGAACACAATATGTTTGTTTGTTTGTTTGTTTGTTTGTTTATTTATTTATTTATTTATTTTCTTTTTCTACACTTATTTAAGTGGTTTCTTTCTTTTTTCATCATTTTGTAATTTTCAACATATAAATCCTGGACCTGCTTTGTTAGGTTTACAGGGAGATTTCATCATTCAGGAAGTAGATTTTCACTTAATATTTGTATTTTTTAACCTCTTTATGGATTACCAACCGAGTCTCCATACTTCAGCTTCCTAATTTATATTTATATCTCTCATCTGTTACCATTTCCTCTCATGTCATTTCTGTATGAGTTTATATCATTTTTAATACCTCTGCTGTTAATTTCATTACTAGCAAAAAACATATATTTAAACTACTATTAAAATTGGAAAAAGTTATTTTAAATTTGATTCAGTTTTATTTTTATCTATTTATTTTTTTAAATATTTTATTTATTTATTTGATAGAGAGAGTGAGTGAGCAGGAGGGAGAGGGAGAAGCAGACTCCTGCTGAGCAGGGAGCCCCATACAATGTGGGGCTCAATCCCAGGACTCTGAGACCATGACCTGAGCCAAAGTCAGATGCTTAACCAACTAAGCCACACAGGCACCCCAAATTTGATTCAGTTTTAACATCTGATTCTTATAATTTTGAATTTAAGTGTTAATATTAAATATTTAAATCAAATGTCTAAATCAACTTAAATCTAATCAAATAAAAGTTTTAAAGTTGAACATAATTCTATTGAAAATTTTAAGGAATGGTAACAGTATCGAAAATTGTTAACACTTGAGGAAATATTAAGCTTCATTAAAGATTATAAAATATATGTGTAATAGTTTGTTAAAATCAATTTTTCCATTTGGTGTATTTGGCAAATTCATTTTTTTCATGAATTGGTTTTCATGGGTAAGCTTTTAAAGGATGATTTTTTTTTTCTTGTTAATTATCTTGCATCATTAAAAGCTGAAAGGAGAGAGAGTTTTTTTCCCCATTCCTCACTTGGAAGTCAGAGTGAAAAACTTGGCACAAGGGGTCTTGGCATTACACAACTGCCCCAACAAATAAAAACTAGCAGCAGAATATGGTTAGGCTGAGAAAGGACTATCTAATGTCTTGAAATTCTCTTGGCTCCTATGTGATATAGAAGGGATCTACAGTTCTCTGCACATTTACAGAAGACACAGAATGATACTGATGGGGCAAACATGGCAAGAAGAAAAATAGACTTACCATGTAAATGAGAGTTAGGTAGCTAGCTTAGGATATGAATAGAAGTTAAATCTGGGAGTCAGAGTGCTTTGCAGCTAAGATAGAGCTGAGATTGCACCAAGGTAGTGAGATAAGATTAGGAGGCCCTCACTTAACTGAAATAATGGACCTCAGGTTTGGGTCACAGACTCCAAGCTTGTGACAAAAGCTTGGGCCCCTGTCCTCTATACCTGGATGACATCTAGGGGAAGACTGGGAAAAGAGAAAGAAAATAGACATAAAAACTGAGCATGGTTCCAAAAGAAGCTGAATTTTATGTATTCATTTACTGATTCATTCACTGACACATTCATTCATTCATTTATTCATTCATTCAAGAAAAATGTATCAAGAATCTAAAACATAATAGGCACCATTCTTTGTTCTAGGATGCAGAAAGAAGTCCACTATCTCATTGACTTCCCTTATCTGAAAGAGACTGATTAGGCCGGAAGTGACTGAGATAATTAACAAGTTTTAGGTATTGTTCAGACTATCTGGAGGTAAAGTTTTAGCAGAAAGTATATATAGGCTAGAGAAAATTAAAAAAAAAAATTTTAGCATCTTTATTGCATTGTGCAACTATAATTACATCAGATTCCACATTATTTTGTAGTTTTGAGGATAAGGATTGTCTTATTCATTTATTTAATAAATATTTATAAACCACCTGTGATGGGCCAGGCACCGTTCTAGTGCAGAGGATTCAACAGTGAACAATTGCATATTTATATTCCTTTTGCCTAGCATATGCAAATACTCAATATTTGCAAAAAGAATCAAAGGTAGTGCTTCTTGCTTTACTGAGCATATGCAATTTCATGCAAGGTAATGAGGTATGTGGGGATGTCCTTCACCATCAGTAAGAACATTCTGCATAGGACCTATGGGTCCAAGATTTGAGGTTAGCCAGGTCTCCTGTGACTCCCATACTGATCCACTCCCATCCTAGGATGTGCCAGGAAAAAAAGGATTTTGTACACTCATGGACTCCACTCTGACCCATGTATCATAACATGCAATGCATAGTTGTATTTAGTTTGAATATATCACAGTTACCTGAGTCTATATGCATGTTGTATCTTGGGAGGAATTCTTAGTTTTCAAGTTTACATACTTTATGAGAAACTTCTGGGTGATTTATGCTACTGAAAAGAGTGACATTAAATCAATTAGAAGAAAGATGTGAAGAAAAATTCAGGTGAGAAACATTATAAACTGACCCCTTGAGACTTGACCAAGTTTTTAAATAGTAACAATTAAAGATTATAAAATATATGTGTAATAGTTTGTTAAAATCAATTTTTCCATTTGATGAATTTGGCAAATTGATTTTTTTCATGAATTGGTTTTCATTTTTATGGACATTTGACTAATTGGTAAGTCATTCTCTCCACAAAACTTTATTCAGAAGCTACTATGTGCACAACATTAAACTTCTATAAATGCATTAAGAAATATTTAAATTTAAAAATTGGTCAAATTCATGGGGTGCCTGGGTGGCTCAGTGGGTTAAAGCCTCTGCCTTCGGCTCAGGTCATGATCTCAGGGTCCTGGGATCAAGCCCTGCATCTCAGCAGGGAGCCTGCTTCCTCCTCTCTCTCTGCCTGCCTCTCTGCCTACTTGTGATCTCTCTCTCTCTCAAATAAATAAATAAAATCTTTAAAAAAATAAAAATTGGTCAAACTTAAAAGTTACTACTTTTTCAAAAATTTTTTCTGCATTTATTGCTTTCAAAGTTTAGGGTACCTAGTTGCTCCCTTATTTCTGGCATTTTTGGATTTAACAGAAAATTTTCGTGATTTCTTGCTTTACTTTTTTTCTTGTATCTTTTGTACAATTTAGTCATTTTTCTTCCCATGTTCTTTTCTTATTAGACTAAAGCCTTCCCCTTTAGAGTCTAGTTCAGTTTATTAAATTCACTTTCAGTGGATATTTGGAAGTGGTTCCCTTACCATTTTTCACTCCTCTTTTTGTTTTCTCTTTCCTTTTCTTCCTCTTCCTCCTCAAGTGTACTTCCACCTTGGAAGAATTCGTAAGCTCTGGCCATGCTGCAGTTTACATCTGTCACTAGTACTGCAGCCTCCAGCAACTTTTTATTAAAGCCAGTGATGTAGTGGGCACTTTGGCCAAAGCTGTCCACATGATGGATAGGAGCACGTCTCGAGGGGCCTTTCCCTTGCAATGAGATGAGATTGGCTGATGTTGGGAGATGAAGCCTTTCCCCTTTAGGTCAGTGCCTGCAATCCATTCCAAGTCAGAGGGGAGAGGAAGTTATTACCAGCCAGTGGCTGTTTCGTGGTCACTGGGAATTCTGTGACTGGGAGAGCCTCATCCCTCTTTTCTCTCTACAGAACCACAGTTCCTATCAGCTAATACCAGTGACCATGGTATCTGTCTCAGAGGAGGTGCCCTGGGCAAAATGAACTGGAGTCAATTAACTAAATCTTGACGTGCAGTGGAAAGTGAGGCAGATAATTATACTCTTTGGTTTCCTTAGGTATAAAATGTAGTAGCACCATTGCCTTACAGGAAGATGTCCAGACATCTAAACTATAGAAGCATAACTTTGAACCCAGAAATAAGTAAGGATGGCTCCAAAGGAGTAAGGAAAAGAGAATTACAAAGCTCATGTACTTTATTCCACATACACAAATGGAAAATCATTCTCAGGTAAATTGTTTTTTGTTTTTTGTTTTTTGTTTTTTGTTTTGAGAAAAAAGAAAGAAAACTGATAGTTATTGAGCACTTACTCCATACCAAGGAGTTTAAATCTGTTGTCTCAATATGATAATATCAATGTCAGCTACATGTTTACTTTTTACCATGTCACAAGCATATTCAAGATGTGTTAGTATCTGTTATCTCATTTTATCCTAAAAAATGTCCCATGATATAAAGTTTTGTTTTATAATTCTGTTTAAAAGATGAATAAACTGATTGTGAAAGAGATTAAGAAACTTGAAAAAAATGAGGAAAGTGATGTTCAGAGAATTTGAGCACATTGCTCAAGGCCATCCTCTTAATGGTTATGCTGCTCAATGCCAAAACTCATGCTTTTGATTTTCACCAGAAATTTTAAGTGTTTTAAGAGCTAAAGGCTACAGGCAGAATGGCCAGATAGAGATAGACAATATTTAAAAAAAAAAAAAAAAAGCTGAACTAATGATAATAGGAGAGAAGACGATGGAGGCGGGAAAACCGTAATTCAGAGGTTTTCCTTGGGAAGCATGTAATTATTGGGAGCATTATTTGTTCAGACCATGGATAACTAATATTCATGACAATGACTTGAGGTACCCAGAAATGGTTAATTTTTTTCAATACAATTTAGTCAAGAAAGATAGAAAAATTACAAACAAAATTTTCATAAAGAAAAGTTTTGAACTCCAAACTGCACTAGAAATTGAATTCACATGCTAGGGAGCTTTCCACATAGGAATGAATTTATGTTTACAAAAACAGATTATAAACATACAATATATTGTATTTCTTGGATGTGTGATTGGGTTAATAGAACTTATAGGGAAACTTGAGCTCTATTACAATATGGACCCCATTACTGACAATGCTATGTAGTATAGTTACTCTTAACTGATGTGTGGCAAATTATAAATAGGAAGTTGTGCTAGAGATATAGAATAATTTCTACTGTTCCCATAAAAAGTTTACTTAAAGAAAGATATACATCACGGTATCCACCATGTTACTATCCTGTTCAATAAGTGCTTTTTGGACAAATTCATTGGTGAATGGTACATACATACACACATACATTGTCTTTTGTACTATCAACAGTTCTTTTCACCTAAAAAGGTGACCAAAATCCAAAGGGCAGATAAGATGATCTGGTCTGAACTTGGTCTCATTAGCAATTTAGCCTCACTTGTGAAATGAAATCACTGAGTACAACATCACTGTGATTATAGTTGCTGGGTGTCTGTCTCCAGAAGAGCAGAGTGCAAGTTTAGAACCAACATAGTCCTGGGTCTCTGGTAGCTCATAACCAATGAGGGAAATATTGCCAGAAATGAAATTCAGACATTTGAGCCAAATAGATATGTAGCTTACTAAAATTATCCCACACACAGGTGAAAATATAAATATTTTCTACAGTATTATAATAATTTAGTGTTATGCTTATGAAGAGTAATATGCTTTTTATAATTATTAAAATTTTAACTACTACATTTCCACTCAGTAAAGAGGGTTGGGGTGTATTCTTAACATGATGCTTTCCATATGGACATTTAAATAAGATTTTCGAAAATGTGTTAACAATACAACGAAATGCTGTTATATTTCATCCACTTTTTGCAATGCACAGAATAAGTTTGATTCTGTGTTCGACTCTTTAAATCTATATTCAGATAACCTTGTTTAAATTTTTATTAAAATGCTTTATTCAGGATCATAAATAATTTTAAATATCAGTTATAGAAATGACCTTGTTGAGCCTCTATAGATGTCATAAGATTTCTAAAGAATCATTGGAAGTCCATGACAGTGAAGAGCCAATCAATATTAGGTCTGCTTAGCCCACACGTCCACTAGAAGTACAAACTCATTTTTCAGAATATTATGTTTCCAAACTCCTGATTGGGTAAAAGTTTACCTCCTTGGACTCACTGTCCTCTCTGTACTATGAACTGTATCTATGATTTGCTCTTCTCATATATTGGTAAAAATAGAGCATTGATACTTTCAGGGCTGTGATCTCTGTTATGTTTCTGTGTGTTCACTGTTCTATTTCTAACCTTTATAAAACTTTGAGATAATATAATGAATTCAAAGGCTAAATAGGTTTTAGTGACAAAAGGATCCTTGTTGCCCTCATGAAGCATAAAGAAACATTCATAAAGACTTTCACAGATAAGCCCCCTTTTATATTAAAATATTTTCTCCAGTCTCCTATGAGTTCCCACTCTTATAGTAACCAACGAACATACATTTTATGATAAAAGATCAGAGCTATTATGAAGAAAAACAGAGGAGAACAGCACTGCCTATTTTACTTTCTCCTCTTCAACTGCACCAGTGGCCACATTGGGGAGTTCCTTTATAACCAGTTAATAAAGAAGGAAAAAACACGAGCTTAGCTTACAGATGGATCTTCATGGTGTAATGTGACCAACACAGGTGAGTGGCTGTTGTGTTTGAGGTCCACTCTAGGGGTGGCTCTGAAAGACAGTGGTGGAGGAAAATTCTTCCTCTGGTCAGCTCTTCAAACAATACATCCGATTCTCCACTTTTTATGAAAGAGGGATGCTTAGAGGTCTAGATCCACACTCATTCATGGACAGAGACCGAGAAGTTGATCAGCTTCTCAGGGAATTAGAAAAAACAAACTTCAAAGATTAGTGATCAGGAAGTCCAGAAAAGAAATAAGTGGATGTACACAGCAAACTAGCAAGAAAAAATGATACTTACATCTCCTCCTGAGAGCTTCCATTACAGAGGGATTTCTTGATAATCATGAATATAAGGATCCATCCTGAACATACCGGTCAGTCTTTCCCATAACCATTCCATTTGTTTTTTTTTGTTTTTGTTTTTGTTTTTTTAAAGATTTTATTTATTTATTTCACAGCGGGAGAGAGATCACAAGGAGGCAGAGAGGCAGGCAGAGAGAGAGAGGGGGAAGCAGGCTCCCTGCCAAGCAGAGAGCCCGACGCGGGCCTAGATCCCAGGACCCTAAGATCATGACCCGGGCCGAAAGCAGAGGCTTCAACCCACTGAGGCACCCAGGCGCCCCCATTCCATTTGTTCAGTAGGTCAAAGTACAGAGCACTAATTACAGTAGGGATGGAGTCCATTCTTAGACCCCAAAATATGTTTTCTTTTATATGGGTGATTTGAATGTCACCATTGCTGACTGTTAATGAGTCAATAGCAGTGACTGATGCTGAGTTCCTGACATGGCACCATTCCCACAAAAGGACCACCCAGCCATCCAGTGGCAGATTGATTCTCCTAGTCATGGAGTAAAGAGCAAGTTTTCATCATGAGAATAGATTCATATTTTGGATATGGCTTTGTCTTTCCTGTTTGAAATGCTATGTCAGCAATACTATTTTTGGAATTATAGACTATCTTATTGTTCATTATAGTGTCCACATAGCAGCATGTCAGACCAAGAAACTAATTTCATGGGAAGAGAATATGGCCCTGGACTTCATGTCCATGAAATCTGTTTGTCTTACCACAGTGCCCCATTTCCCAGAATTATCTGGCTTGATAGAATGATGAAATGAACTTTTGAAGGCTCAGTTATTGCCTCATTTGGGAGACAACACTGTGAGATTCAAGTATTATCTGAAGGATATATGACTTCAATGAAAAAATGAAACATGTAGGATTTTCCTGCATTGCCATATTATACATCTCTGGGATTAGAGGTGTGGAGGGGAAGTAGATCCCCTCATACTGTACCTATTAATTCACTAAAGGAAATTTGATCCTTTACCAGCAAATTCTTGTGCCTTGTGGCCTTGGAGGTCTTTTGCGCAAGGAAAAAGTTCTTTGCCAGGAAATGGAAAATCTTCATGTTTCTCTTAAGTTGGAATCTGAGAGTACCCTTTGGACATTTTGAGCTTCTTTGCTTTTTATCGAAGTAGAGTTGACATACGATGTTATATTAGTTTCAGCTGTATAACTTAGTGACTCAACAATTCTACACATTACTCAATACTTGGGCTTCTTATATTGTGGAATGGATAGATCTATATGGATTCATTTTACTAGCATGATTGATCCTCTTTACCACTTATTTTACTACTGCACAACTTGGACAAGAAGAACTATTTCTGGAACGCAGGATAATCACCAGAAAACCTCGTAACACTTCTATGACCAGTGGCAAGAGGAAACGCTAACAAACCCATAACCACAGCAACACAAGGGACTTGTATCATATGGAAAGTTTTGGATATTCTACCAGGTTAATAATATCAAGAAACTGAGGTGCTGTCTGAGACTAAAAAGGACACAGAATGGAAGTCATTATTACCCTTGGCTTTAAAACCATATACAGGGTTGGTGGCTGTAGCAGCTTTATTGGAAGTCAATTATTTCCCCCATTTCATGTGTCATTTAGGAAGTACACATTAGGGCGCCTGGGTGGCTCAGTGGGTTAAAGCCTCTGCCTTCAGCTCAGGTCATGATCTCAGCGTCCTGGGATCGAGGCCCACATCGGGCTCCCTGCTCGGCGGGGAGCCTGCTTCCTCCTCTCTCTCTCTGCCTGCCTCTCTGCCTACTTGTAATCTCTCTCTCTCTCTCTGTGTCAAATAAATAAATAAAATCTTTAAAAAAAAAAAAAAAAAAAAAGGAAGTACACATTACAGTTTAGGTTTCATATGTGAGAATGATTTTATCGACACAACAGTGACAAAATGGTCCCTCATAGGATTCTGAGATTCACCCATATTGAAGAGGTAAGCTTCCTATTACAAGTGAAGAAGATACTTCCAGATCCATTCTTCTCTTTCCTGTTTTGTGCCTGGCAGTGATAGCTAAGGATCTCCTCACCTGAGCTGCCTGATCCTCTGGCTGCTAGGTGGTTTTGACAAGGGAAGAACACAAAGGAGAGCATAGTATAAGAGGACAGAAAACCTGGATATTTATCCCATCACCCCTTCCTGGGCTCCCTCCTTGCTTCACTGTGGTTCTGTCTAGGTTTATAATACCTACTAGTTGTTCCCTCTTTTAAGGCACCAAGCTTTCTCTAGACTTTGGAAAGACTTTCCTTGTCAGGGTTTATGATGGCTAATAGTTTCCCATATTTTCTAGACTACGAGTTTTACCATCCTTAGTTGATTTCTTTAACCCTGACCACAATGCTATTAATAGTTTCTCCTTAATTAAATACATTGGTTATGTTATCTCCTTCCTGTCAATATCCTGACTGACACACAATTACCATATACCAGGCATCAAGGATACAAACAACTCTCTGGGTGCCCCTTGACAAGATGTTAATCTCTTGGTACCATGGTTTCTTCATCTCCAAATGAAGCATGTTGTGAGGATAAAAATCAGATGGCATGTTTGAAGTGCTTAGAAGTAGTCTCTGGCTTTCCAGTAAATTGCAACTTTTATTGTCATTATTTACATAATTAATATTACCAGCAGCACCCTCAATAGCTTTATTATTATTGGTGATCAGTGATATTGGTAAGAATTATTACCCCACCTTTTCATCCGCATTCCTGAGGAAAGTAATCTTTTATAATAATGTTGTTAGCAGACATGTTCAAAGTAGTTCTTCTATTTTTTTAAAATATTTTATTTATTTATTTGACAGAGAGAGAGATTACAAGTAAGCAGAGAGGCAGACAGAGAGAGAGGAGGAAGCAGGCTCCCTGCTGAGCAGAGAGCCTGATGCGGGGCTCTGTCCCAGGACCCTGAGATCATGACCTGAGCCGAAGGCAGAGGCTTTAACCCACTGAGCCACCCAGGCACCCCTAGTTCTTCTATTTTGTAGAGCCACCAATATCATCCAATTTGAGAGAATCTTTACAAAGTGGAAAATCTGAGTCTGTTTTTTTTTCAAGAAAATGAGTGCAAGGCCTATGATCCACTAGGGCTAAAGCAAGGTGAAAACAGAAAAAAATAACAAACCTCAAATGATCCTCCTATGTAGACCACCATTATCAACTTTATAACCATCTTCTCCAACTCACTGAGTAAATTCAGAAGTATCTCTGAACCAACAGGGAAGTGCGTCGTCTTTATTTTTTGTATATGTATAATGTATACATTTTAAATTTATATTCATAAATATATATATTTCATATTTTCTCCCATTTTCTAGGACATCCACAGAGGTAGCAGGAGATTAATGAGTTTTAAAAATAAATTAGTGAGGTATAATTTATGTAAACTATATATATTTAAAGCATAGAATTTAATATTTTGAAGTATATGTTCATTCATGAAACCATCACCATGATCAAGAAGCATATCATCACTCTCAAGACTTTTCTCAAATATCCTTTATAAAATGTCCCTTCTACCCCTCCCTTCCTCCAACCTTCATCCTCAGGCAACCACTGATCTTCTTTCTGTTATTATAGATAAATTAAATTTTATGTGATTTATACAAATTGAATCATACAATCAATAGACTCATACAGTATGTTCTCTTTTTTGTCTGAATCTTCTACTCTTGCATAATCATTTTGAAAAAAATCAGTTTTGTTGCACGTATCAATAGCTTACTCCTTTTTTATTGTTGAGTAGCATTCTATTTTATAGCATACTACAGTTTATTTTTGCATTCAACTATTAATGGATATTTGAGTTGTTTCCAATTAAAAGCTATTTAAAAATGTTTTGAAAATTCTTGTATAAGGCTTTTCATGGTCATGGTAATCACTTCTCTTTCATAAAAACCTAAGAATAGAATGACTGGATCATATAATACATGTGTGATTGACCTTTTAAGAAATTTTCAAACTGCCTTCCAAGGTAATTGTACCAGTTAATATTCCCAGGATGTGAAT
This sequence comes from Ailurus styani, assembly GCA_002007465.1. Lineage (NCBI taxonomy): Eukaryota > Metazoa > Chordata > Mammalia > Carnivora > Ailuridae > Ailurus > Ailurus styani. The sequence continues at coordinate 891,868 of LNAC01000577.1, forward strand.
GCATGTGAATTCAAATTTCTCCATGTCCTTGCAACATTTGGTATGTTCAGTCTTTTCCAGTTTAGCCATTCTAACATGTATATTGTGGCATCTTATTGTAGTTAAATTTTCAGTGATGTTTAACATCTTTTCATGAGTTTGACACCCATATGTCATAAACATCTGTTTTAATCTTTGAAAATATATAGATTTTAGTTTTCTTTAAATATTCCAGATACAAATCACTTATCACATAAATGGTTTACAAATATTTTCTTCCAGTCTTTAGCTTATCTTTTCATTTTCTTCCCAGTATTTTTGAAGAGATTTTTTTTGCAAATTCTATTTTATCTTCTTTAAAAATGGATCTTGCTTCAGCTATTATATCAAAGAAATATTTGCCTTACTCATGGTCACAAATTTTGCCCTAAAACTTCTTCCAGAGATTGTATAATTGTAAGTTCTACATTGATATCAATGATCTAAGAAGTTTTATATCTGGTTCAAAGTATGAATCAAAGTTCATTTTTCTTTGCTTATGGGTATCCAGTTGTTCTAGACTGATTGGCAAAAAAGGCCATTCCTTCTTTATGAATTTCCTTTGTGCCTTTATTGAAAATAAGTGTGTGTGTGTGTGTGTGTGTATTGGTCTCTTGCTGGACTCTCTCTTCTGTCCCACTGATCTACTTTTCTGTCATTGCACCAATACGATATTCCCTTGATTCCTAGAGCTTTGGGTAAGTTGTGAAACAGTTCATCTTCAAGTATCTTCCTTTTCAAAACATTTTTGGCTGGTCTAGGTCTTTGTATTTCTGTATGAATTTAAGAATCAGTTTCCCAATTTCTTCAGAAAATCCCACTGAAAGTTTTATTGGGATTGCATTGAATCAAAAGATCAATTTGGAGAGAATTGGTATTTTAATATTATTGAGTTTTCTGACCCATAAATATGATATATAACTCCATTAAATTTTTTAATTTCAACAATATTAAAAAATAAAACATATAGATTTCATATATTTTAATAAGATTTATCCCTAAGTATTATATATGTTTTGATGCTATGATACTGTATTTTATTTCAATTTCTGACTATTCATTGCTACTATATAGAATCATAATTCTTCTTTGCATATTATCTTTCTTTTTAAAAATTTTTAAATATTTTATCTATTTGAGAGAGAGAGAGAGCTCAAGCAAGGAGGGAGGAGCAATGGGAAAGGGAGAAGCAGAGTCCCTGCTGAGCAGGGAGCTCTACACTGGGCTCAATCTTAGGGCCCTGGGATCATGACCCAGGTGGAAGGCAGACACCCAACCAACTGAGCCACCCAGGCACCCAGATACCATCTTTCAATTCTGCCACTGTGCTAACCTCACAGATCAGTCCTAGTAGATTTTTTCCTTAGGTCAAGGGGACTTTTATGATCATGTACTTCATAAATATAGATTTACTTCTTTTTTCCAGTCTACATGTGTTTTATTTTTTGTCTTGCCATATAGAAACTCCAACACAGAAGTGCATGAAAGATAGACATACTTGCATTTTTCTTCATCTTAGGAGAAAAACAGTCTATCACCTTTAAGTATGATTTTAGATAAAAGTTTTTCATAGAAGTACTGTGGCAAATTGAGGAATTATTTGTTTATTTCTAGTTTTCTGGGAGTATCAAGAATTGATTACTGTCAAATGCTTTTTCTGCATAACTGAGATGATAACATATTTTTTCTCTTTTAGTATATTAATATGTTGAATCACATAGATTTATTTTTCAGTGTTAAACCAACCTTGCATGATTGGTATGAACTGTATTTGATCAGGACATAGCATCCTTTTCATATATTCTAGATTTGGTCTGTTAATATTTTTTGAGGGTTTCTGTATGTACATGAATAGTATTGGTCTGTAATTTTATTTATACATATTAAAAATTTTTTTCTTCTTGGAAAACTGACCCTTTATCAATGTATGATACTTCTCATTTCATTAGTGTTTTGAATTGTATGTATTTTTCCATCTTTTATCTTTTACTCTATATATGTCTTTAAGTGGGTTTCTTATAAAAAGCATATAATTTGATCTTGCTTTTTTAAAAAATTTAATCTGAGAATATCTATTTTAAGTGGTCTTGAAGACCATTTATATTTAAAGTGATTATCATTATCATTAGATTATAGGATACCATCTTTCTAGGTGTTTATATTTGTTCCCTTTTTCTCTTTTCTTTTTTCCTAGGATTAACTGAGCTTTTTGGTTTTTTTTTAATCCTACTTCTCTCTATTTACTTATTATTTAACTTTATTTAGAAAAAAATTTTAATGGTTGCCCATAGGTTTACAAAATAGACTTTAAAATAATCTGAATCTATTTTCAGATCATAATAAGCTTCACTCATAGTATAAGGACTTTAAAACTGTTTATTTCTATTTTTTCTTTCATCCCTGTACCTCATGTTATTATTATCAAGGATTTTCCTTGTGTATGTGCTGTAAATATACAATAAACTGTTGCTGACTTTTTGCTTTACATTGTCCATTACCCTTTAGAGTATAAATAGGAATAAAACAAATTTATCTTTATTTATTCCATTTCTGATGCTTTTCATCTCTTCACACAGATCTAATTTCTGACCTGCCTGTGTAACTTCCTTTAACATTTCTTATAGAATAATTTTATTGGCAATTAATTCCCTACTTTTTTGAGAAATCTTGATTTTTCCTTTTCTTTCAAAGTATTGTTGCACTTAATAGTTTTTTGTGTCTGTATGTTTGTTTTTGTTTTTCCTTTACACATCCATTCTAATGCTGTGCCTAACAAGTATTTCTGCTTCTTCCCAGAGTAGATTTTTTTCTTATCCCTTCTCTTCTTTCCCTGCTACTGTAGGTTTCTCTTGGGCTCCAGTTTTTGTTGCCCACCACTTGTCTTCAGATTAAGGCTTTTCCCCCCATAATTCAGTGTAGTTGCCTTTCCTGTCTCTACAGGCTGTATTTCTACCAGTGCCCATTTCAGGCTACACTTTTTATGATTTTTTTCTGCAGACTGAGACATTTGGGGAATCAGGGTAGGTGGGTCTTGGTGGTGTTTGGTAATGGTTGTTGTTACATTCTCCCATCCAGCACCGTAATAGAGGCTTTCGCTGGATTCATCATATCCTACCTGTGAATGGAAGGCGAGGTTCCTGGAAGAAAAGCCTAGAGCAGAGTGCAAACCTTCCTGTGTGTTTATCCATCAGGAATTTTACATGCTCAGCTAGCCCACACTCCACCTTTAGCAATTTGTTAAAATTTCTAGTTGAATCTTTTTATCAGTTTATGTGGCATTTGGTGGTTTACATTCCAGGTAAGCATGTGTTTGGGTCCTGTTTCTTTTGTTTGTTTCAAGTTTTTATTTAAATCATAGTTAGTTAACATATAGTATAATATTCGTTTCAGGAGTACAATTTAGTGATTCATCACTTACATATAAGACCCAGTGCTCCTCACTACAAGTGCCCGCCTTCTCCCAGTACCCATTTAGCCCATCCTGCCCACCTCTCACCTCCAACAACCCTCAGTTTGTTCTCTATATATTAAGAGTCTATTTTATGGTTTGTCTCTCTTTCTTCCTCATGTCATCTGTTCTGTTTCTTAAATCCCATGTATGTGTGAAATCATATGGTATTTGTCTTTGTCTTTCACTTAGCATAATACACTCTAGTTCCATCCAGGTCCTTGAAAATAGCAAGATTTCATTCTTTTTCATGGCTGAGTAATTATCATATAATATATACCACTTCTTTTTTTATCCACTCCTCAGTCAGTGGACATTTGGGCTCTTTCCATAATTTGGCTGTTGTTGATAATGCTTCTGTAAACATTGGGGGTACAGGTGCCCCTTTGGATCACTACTTTTGTGTCTTTGGGGTAAATAGTAGTGCAATTGCTGGGTCATAAGGTAGTTCTATTTCTAACTTTTTGAGGAACCTCCATACTGTTTTCCAGAGTGGCTATTCCAGTTTGCATTCCCACCAAAAATATAAGAGAGTTCCTCTTTCTTGCACCTTTGCCAACATCTGTCATTTCCTGTGTTGTCAATTTTAGCCATTCTGACAGGTGTGAGGTGGTATCTCATTGTAGTTTTGATTTGCATTTCCCTGACGATGGATGATGCTGAGCATCTTTTCATGTGTCTGTTAGCCATCTTCTTTTAGCTAGTCTTCTTTGAAACAATGTCTGTTTGTGTTTTCTGCCCATTTCTTAACTGTATTATTTGTTTTTTGGGTGTTGCGTTTGATAAGTCTACAGATTTTGGATACTAAACTTTTATCAGATATATCATTTGCATATGTCTTCTCCAGTTCCAAAGGTTGACTTTTAGTTTTGTTGATTATTTCTTTTGCTGTGCAAAGCTTTTTATATTGATGAAGTCCCATTAGTTCATTTTTGCATTTGTTTCCCTTGCCTCCAGCAATGTATCCAATAAGAAGATGCTATGGCCAAGGTCAAAGAGGTTTCTGCCTGTGTTCTCCTCTAGGATTTTGATGGTTTCCTGTTTCACATTTAGGTCTTTCATATATATTGAGTCTATTTTTGTGTGTGGTATAATAAAGTGGTCTATTTTCATTCTCCTGCATGTGGCTCTCCAGTTATCCCAACACCATTTGTTGAAGAGACTCTTTTTTTTTTCCATTGAATATTCTTCCCACTTTGTCAAAGTTTAGTTGACCATAGAATTGCGCATCCATTTCGGGGTTTTCTATTCTGTTCCATTGATCTATGTGTCTGTTTTTGTGCCAGTACCATACTGCCTTGATGACTACAGCTTTGTAATATGACTTGAAAGCCAGAATCGTGATGCCTCTAGTTTTGTTTTTCTTTTTCAGAATTGCTTTGGCTATTCAGGGTCTTTTATGGTTCCATACAATTTTTAGGATTGTTTGTTCTAGCTCTGTGAAAAATGCTGGTGGTATTTTGATAGGGATTGCATTAAATGTATAGATTGCTTTGGGTAGTATACACATTTTAACAGTATTTTTGTTCTTCCAACCCATGAGCGTGGAATGTTTTTCCATTTCTTTGTGTCATTTTCAATTTGTTTAATAAATTTTTTAGAGTTTCCAGAGTACAGATCCTTTACCTCTTCGGTTAGGTTTATACCTGGGTATCTTATGGTTGTGAGTGCAATTGTAAAAGGGATTGATTACTCGACTTCTCTTTCTGCTGCTTCATTACTAATGTATAGAAATGCGACAGATTTCTGTATGTTGTTTTTGCATCCTGAGACTTTACTGTATTCATGTTATCAGTTCTAGTAATTTTTTGGTAGACTCAGGTTTTCTACGTAGAGTGTCATGTCATCTACAAATAGTGAAAGTTGACTTCTTCTTTGCTGATTTGGATACCTTTGTTTCTTTTTGTTGTCTGCTGTGGCTGGGACTTCAGTACTATGTCAAAAATGGTACTGAGTGGATATCCCTGTCTTGTTCATGAGCTTAGAAAAATAGCTCTCAGTTTTTCCCCATTGAGGATGGGTCCTGTTTCTTCTTACAAATTCATGTATTTCTCCATAATTTTGGTTAGTTGTTTGACCTGTGAACTGTTTTTTGGTATGTTTAGGAGAAGTCATTCATTTGTGGTTCATCTTTTCTGTGTATGAGCAATGTTCTTTCTCATTCTTTACATCTCTGAGTTAACACTGGAAGTCCCCAAGTTTCATTATATATAATTTATAGACAAAAAGTATTTATGCAACTTTTATATGATTTTTTATGTTTTTAAATATAAAATAGAAACATTTATGAACCCACCACCTAATCTAAACACTAGAAATGATCAGTATCCTTACATCTAGGGAGTGGATAGCACAGGACTGAGACACAAAAGTAAGTGAATTAATGTCCATCTTTCTTTAAAAGGGGTCAGTAGTATCTATAATTGGCATCTGCAAAGGCCTGAACTTAAATATGTTATTTGGAATAGAATATAAACTGGGCAAAATCATACTAGATCTTCCCAATGGCCAGTACTTAAACCTCTTCATTTTGTCATTTTGTGCCTTCAAAAGAACTAAGATTTTAAAAATCTGAATCTCATTTTAAATTCACCATTCCAATCAGCAGTCAGTGAGCTAGGAAAAGCAGTGAATTTTGGGTGATACCGAGAGTCCTTGTCATACTTCAGTAATTTCCTTCTTTGTGAAGAAAATTAGTGTCTTTGGTAACTATGTTACTCCCTACACTATGTTATTATGTGAAATTATATCCTGGGCACAATGTTCAATTGGAAGAGTATAGTAGCTCCTTTATTACTTTTTTTTTTTTGCCTTCAGCTTAATTTTTGAGTGATATAATTTTGTCTGCTCTATTGAATAAATAATTCCCTAACTTACAATCTTATTGATTAATAAATCATTTCACCCCGATTAGGAAAGTAGTACCTACTTGGGGAGGGGGAAGAGCATTTTATTAGCTTTCAAAATATTTAGAAAAGTAACATGGCTCCTCTCTTAGCTCCCTTCCCATTATATTAGCACATTTTATTTTTTCTAATAGGGTACAAAAACCAGTAATATGATAGGAAGTCATTAATACAATATAATCACAGCAGAAGATCAAGCTCATCTCTTTCTCTTTGCATTGTCAAGTGTTTCAATATTTTATTTTATAATGTGATGACCAGAACTGATCATGGTAATCTAAGTGTGGATCTGACTAATGCATTGTATAATCAGAGATTTCCTTTTAGATTATGATTCTTTTACATTCCCTGGTTTGCGCATGTCAGTCAGGCCTGGTGGAATTGCCACACTACAATATTATCCCCAAAAGATATCAGGGAATGGATCAACTATGGGGGAGTGTCATTAATGAATAGGCCGTGCCTGGGTGGCTTAGTCCTTAAGTGTTTGCCTTTGGCTCGGGTCATGATCCCAGGGTCCTGGGATCGAGTCCCACATCCGGCTCCTTGCTCGGCCGGGAGCCTGCTTCTCTCTCTCCTGCTCCTCCTGCTTGTGTTCCCTCTCTCACTGTATCTCTCTCTCTGTCAAATAAATAAGTAAATAAACAAACAAACAAACAAATAAATAAATCTTTAAAAATTAGTAATAATGAATAGGAAAAGCCAAGTTCCAGCTGTATTTTATCACTTGCCTATGCTTCAGTTTCCTTGTGAATGCCACAAACTTATATGGCTTTGGGGTTTGGAAAAAAGGAGGAAAATGATCAAATAAGAGTATAGGATTTAGAAGAGGTTCAGGAAATTGGCAGATCACCCTGTATAGAAAGATAGTTTTCTCTTAGCTTCAGGTCATTGCTGCCATGCAATAATGCAAGCCAGTCCTGCCAGGAAAAAAAAAATGTAATTTCTCAACAGAGGCAGGAAGTACAGATTTTCATAGGAAAGCTCACATTTTTTAAATGTGAAAACTATTTCAAAACCTTGTAACACAAGAGGCTACAGAACAAACAAAGCAGTCTGAAGACACAATCACTTATTTGTGCCTACCTTATTAGAGGGTCTCCAAGGATCCTTCTGGCTCTATCGTTTTGTGTTTAAAGATTGTGGGTCAGTATGGTTTTTAAAGGAATCAACTGAATTAATTGTTTAGGCTGAGACAATTTATAGAACCAGCAGAAGCCTTATCCAAAGGTACTAATTAAGTGTCAAATCTACGTTCAGGATACTTGAGAAGTTAAAAGGCATAGTCTTTCCTTTCAGGAGCATACAAGTTATTCATTGGCTCAACAAATATTTACTGAGTAATGAAAGGTCAATAGGAGTGAAATAATTCAATTTACCTTCCATTCTTCTCCAAACGTATCTATATTTTTTTCACATCCTTGGTGCTCTCAGACCTCCACAGGCTGAGCCCTACCTACTTTTTTGTTATTTCTTGAATCAACATTTTTGGCTTCCTCTGGGACCTTTCTCCATTAATTACTCCCTCACCCTCTTGGTTGTTAAGTCCTTCTTGTCTCCACTTGCTTGTTATTCTCAATCAAAACTATACTTATGATTTATCACATATGAAATAATATCACACCTTCCACCACACCTGCCTCCCTTCACCCATTCATTTTCCCAATAAATTTTTCAGATGAGCATTACAGGATGGTTCTACTTAGAGTCACGGACCATCCTGAAGGTGTTAAGAAGACAAGGGAGAGGTGCAGGGGGTGAGTAGTAAACTCATTTAACATCCTCCTCTCTAACAGCCCATCAGCAGGGAGGTGGACCTCTGCAGGAGGCAGAGTGGGTAAGAGCAGTGGAGTCTCACTACCTGGATTTGAAACATCAGTGTGACACTGCCATTCTGTAGCTGTGTGACATTGTGCAAGTTATTTGATCTCTTGTGCCTCAGGTTGCTTATCTGTGAAATAGTAGAGCTGTTCTAATAATAGAATAGGGCTGCTATGAGAATTAAATATGTTAGAATTTGTAACATCCTTAGAACATACAAGACTCATAGTAAACTCAATACAATGTTGATGAATCATAATAGAAGTTTTTAGTATTTTTTTAAGATTTTATTTATTTACTTGAGAGAGGGAGCAAGATGCAGAGGACAGAGGGAGAGGAAGAAGCAGACTACCTGCTGAGCAGGGAGCCTGACTTGGGACTCCATTCCAAAACCCCAAGATCATGACCTAAGCTGAAGGCAGAAACTTAACTGACTGAGCTACTCAGGCGCCCTCCACAAGTTCTTAGTCTTTAATGAGAAAAATGAGGTCTAGGGGGATTAAGGAACTTCCCAGGGCTTACACAGTTAATGAGCTGCAGAGATGAGTATTCAACCCAGGCTGTCTGGCTGCAAAGTCCAGGCTTTCAACCACCATGCTCTTCTGCTTCCCAACTATGCTATACTGCTCCAAACCAAGTAAAAACAATATTGCCATAAATAAAGGTCATATCAGTGGCATTCTGTACATCTTAAATTAGTAATAATGGGCACTGTGTTATTAATTTCCATTCTCTATCCCTTGCTTAATAGAAACTTATCATGATTTCCCTCCCCAGCAGTTTCAATAAGATGCTTGAAAATTTGTTTTGCTTTGTTGCAGATAATATGCTTACTAAGAGGCATTGTTTTCTTTATGGGGCCAGTTCTCCTTCTAAATGTTCAATGCCTTTCTGATTTTATGACTCAGAGTAGTTGATTGTTGACTCTTAACTCTTCCCTCCCACTCTCCAGGTCCTGCCTCCTGCCTTCTAGATTTCACTATATTTATTCCCAGAGAGACTAACTTGGATTCTTGAGATAGGAAATGCTTTATGTAACCTATAGTTAACTTGCTTATAGTCTTCTCCCACCCCTCCCAAATGACCATTGTTATAGTCTTATAATTTTTGTACAATAATAGAATTTCCTCCAGCAGCTCTCCAATAGTCCCTGTGTAGGCCGATGGTTGAATTGACCAAGGTTTGGGTTTTGCAGAAGGAAAAGGAATTGAAGGGCTGGCAATAAATCGGTTAAAGTTACTCCTCATTTCTTCTGGGCTCAGCAGGCAAGGAAATGAAAAATGAAGCCATGAGGTATAAGAGGAAATAGGAGGAGTCAGAGATTGTTGGATTCACTCAGGTGAAGCACTATTAAAGTGAGAGTAGGTGATGAAAGGGAAAGTTGCGGGTTTGTGACCAGGACCTGGGGTGTAGAGCTGTAAGACCTCAGGGGCAGAGCCATGCAGGCTAGCACAAAGGTTCCAGGTGTAGCTGTGGGAGTGCACTTCTGAAGTGCCCTGTCAGTCTTCCTTCTCACTCTGGCAGGGCATGTCCAGCCCAAGGCTGTAGGAACAAGGTCCTTGCACTAATTAGCTCCATTTATTCTTCAGGGTTTTGTTTTCCTTTCACCTGGAGTTTTTAGTTTTGTCTAATAGTCACTTTCAGGGTGGGGAGAGTCTCTGTTACTTTGTCATATTGTTTGTGGTCTTCAAAACCACATGTATCATCATTCCTTTTGATCAACTTCTTCCCAAGTCTCTGATTCTCACTAATATCTCAGTACTGTTCAGAGTCCAAGGCCCACACTCGCTTATCTTGGAGAGATTAGGAGGATATGTGTCTGAGGTGATGGACCCTGGAGTTTATGACATAAAAAGAGCTATGAAGGCACAGGTCTCCATCAGATCTACAAGGGTATTTTAGTCATTCACCATAACAGAAGATAGGATACTGAAGAAGACTGGAACTAGGTTGCAAAGTCTTCACCAAATGTGAATAAATACCTCAGCATTCTACCGAGAACATCAAAAATGTTGGTATGGTCATATGAATGGAGTCTCAAAAAAGGAATTTTTTGCATAAGAATAGAAGAATGGCCAGGACAGGACAATGGGACCCTTGCAGAGATTATGATGCAAGAAAAAATGAACAGCCTATGCTTGGGATTTGACCAATACAGAGATTCATTTTTCAAACCCTAGACCAATGAATCAGAACCTCCAGGAACGTTTGGAAAATACAGCTATTGTGACAATCCCATTGCAATTATAGAGAGTATAAGAGGAAGCAACATTTTGTGATGAGGCTGAGAATGGAAGAATGTTTGCTTACAAAGCAAGGAGATTTCAAGAGATGGGCATGGAGAAAGTGAAGGGAAGAAACAAGTTGAAAGATACAGAGAGGTATGGCAGTGGCGATAAGATGGAGGGAGTTGAACTCTAGCTTAGTGACATGCAGAGAAATTGGATTGATTTCCCTGGATAGCAAACTGGTACTGGTTGAAGAATTTTCATGAAACCAAAAGATTGAAGTATTTGCTCAGTAGTTAGATAAAATTTTGCAATACTTTTTTTTTCTGGTGTTTTTAAGGACAGCTCTCCCTAAAAAGAAAGGTCAACTTGCTTCCCAGTTGCTCAACCTTAGGATGAAATCCTAGCAGCTGGCAGAGGTAAAGAAGTTCAAAAGTTCCTTTTGGGTGGACTGGAAAGACCTGTAGTAGTCCTGGAAATCTACATTTGAATTCAGTTCTTTCCAAAAATTGCTAAGAGGAAGAGCTGGTCCTTAAATTCTTATTGCATAGGAGAGACTCATGGGGGCATCCCTGCAGGAAGTCTTGGAACTGGAGCACCTGAGCTGGCTTAGGGATAGTGAACACCCTGAGTAGAACATTCCCATGTGGTTGGGACGTAGTTAGGAGCATTCCCAGGTGTATTGTCTCTAGCCGCTTGTTCTGATCAGAAGGCATCAAACAAAAAGGAGCTAGGTAATATCCTTAACTTCCCTCCCACTAGTTCTAAAATGCCATGAAAAATTTTCCTGCCCCCCCCCATTTTATTGGTATAAAATCCCAGTATTGGTTTAAAAAAACAAACACCCCCCAAATTTTTTAAAAACACGCATGCAAACTCTTCTCAGGCTAGCCCCAGAGAAACATTTCCAACTTGCTCATATTTTGCTATTTCTCTACCCTGTATCAGTCTTTTCTTTACCCCTACAGCCACCCCATACTCTATTTTGTCAGTTATATTTATGCAATTACAGAGCTCCTCATGTATGGTGATATCAATCCCTCACAGCCCCCTTACCCTTGAGATGCTCCTCATCCTTCATGACCAAATGTACATGCCACATTCTTCTTAAACTTTCTTATGTCCTCAAGTCAGAGCCAATTACTCTCTATTCAAGCTCCTATAGCACTTACTACCTCTAACTAGAATGCTTTCTACAGTCAGCAGCAGTCATGCTTTATGTTCCTTGTTTTTTCATTAGATTAAAAACCCTCCGAGGGAAAGATTACGGTTTAGTACCATGTTATTTTCCAGAGCACCTATCTTAATACCTTGAGTACAGTGTGTACTTAACTAAATATTGGCTGATTGAATATCCACTTCCAGCAAATAAAATAGGTCTCTTCAAGCCTTAGAAGCAAACTTAAGCCACAAAGAAACATTGCACAGAAATCAAGTATCAATTTATCAGTAGTCCCCCCAGTGGCTTGAATAAGTAAGAGACCTTTCCCAAAACACAGGAACTTCCTCACCTCCTATTGCTTAGGAAGAATCTTGAATAATAAAGACATAAATTTATGTATAGGCTGTGGCTAGTACATGAAGTACATGAAGTCAAGAGGAGTCAGACTTCCTCTTGACTTTCTGAATGACACATGGAGATCTTCCTCCAGGTTCTGACATGTTATGTAGGCTGGAAGGAAAAGCTTGTAACCTGACACCACCAAGCACCGATGCTGACATATGCATGGTGGCCTAATAGAATGTGAGCTGACTGGAGCCTGGAAGCTCTCAACAACTATCCCTGCACAAAAAGCTTCAGTTGGGTGCCCGGATGGCACAGTTGGTTAAGCAACTGCCTTCGGCTCAGGTCATGATCCAGTGTCCCAGAATCGAGTCCTGCATTGGGCTCCCCGCTCCATGGGGAGTCTGTTTCTCCCTCTGACCTCCCCTCTCAAATCTCAAATAAATAAATAAATAAAATCTTTAAAAAAAATAGCTTTAATCTTCTGGAACTCTGTTTTTCTTTTTCTGTAAAATATGGAAAAAAATACCTTCCCTAACTTTAAGTACTTGGATACTTCTTATTCACCATTTCTGAATCTCTCTGACCCATCCATCTCTTTTTTTGGCCACTATTGTGGTGACTAGTTCTGCCATCCTCAAGAAGCTTCTTGCGGATACAGCCTGACCACCTGATTTCAGGCCTATGCCTTAGGCCCCAGCGTGTCTCTGTTTGTGAGATGTGGGAAGCCACAGAAATCCCCTCAGCTTGGAGTCTGGGCATGCATATGCCAGTTCAGGGCAGTTAGGGTTAACAACCCACAGAGTAAACTATGACCAGTATAGTCCATGACTGTTAGAAAATTCCTTCTCTCTGACCCCACAGAAATGGTCCTATGAAATACACCTTCACAGAACTGAGCAAGCTGTTGTCTATATCAGTGACCAGCTGGTAATGCATCCTTGTATTTGACTCTTTATTTTCATATCTGTCTTCTATTGTTCCTGATCCTTTACTTATTTTTTTTTCCTGAGTCTGTACACCCCAAATAACATAATTACACCCAAGCCTTCATCTCAGGCTCTGCTCTCTGAGGACCCAAGATTGAGATATAACCCTGTTGCTACAACATGGGTAGGCAAGCACAAAGAAAGAGTCTCTAATAGAAAATGTAAAGTGATAGCAAATTTGCTTTTCTCTAGAAAGGTAAATACGGTAAAAGTAAGTAGGTGGTAGTCTCACCTTAAGAGGATTTGAAAACTTCAATGGACTTTATTTGATGTGGAACCTTCTGGCAAAATTTACCATGATTCCAAGGACTTTTCTTTGTGATCACCATGGTTCTGTATTCCCTTGGGATGCTGGTCTGATTTTAGTGGGTAAAACTGCGTAGGAATCACAAGGTGGATCATAGTCACAGCAGCCAAATTAACCCAAGCTGATGACATTGCTCTGTGCCCTAGGAAAGGCACTGGAAGCTGGAAAAGAAACGTTCACTAATGGAAAATAACCAAGAGGCTAAGGAGAGAAATGTTATTTTTGAACTTTTAAAGAGAACATTATAAATAGCAGAGAAAATGGAAAAGCAGAAATTAAAAACAATAAAAACAAAAGCAAGTTGACAGCGGCTCTTTTAATATGACAATTTTGGTGCTTCTAAGGCCCAGGCTCATGGATGTAATAGCTGAGTCCCCGTGAAATAGCCAAGGACCATGGGGTTTGAGCACTTAGTCACAATGGCATTTTAGGTTAAACAATCATTGACTCAGCGGTGAAAAATGAGATAAATTAAAATTATTTTCTTCACAACGGCCGAGGGGCTTGGCAAGTAATATATTGAAGAAATTTCCTGGACATAATAGGTTACATTAATTTTCAACTGCAAAACAATTCCTTCAGCATTATTTTTCAAGGAGAGAGAAAAGAAGAAGGGGGGAGAAAACCACCCTGTTACTTGTGCTATTTACTTCTGGCCTAAATGAGAAAACATGTTTCAAAGGGAAGATTAAGAAAGGCATATCAAGACACACAGCAAATCCTGACTGTAAAGAATTCAAGCTAATTGGTTACGCATTTGCCTGTTCAAATGTGGTCAGTATTAATCCAAGAACAATAGAAGCATAAGTTATGAAAATCGTTACATTGGGAAACAGGATGTTAAGCCCCCTGCTAGCTAAAAAGCACCTTTGTTTGGAATATGGAACTAAAATGGGAGCAAATCTTTCCATCCAAATGTGTTACGAGTGATGGTAGAAGAGCTTAGTGCCTGTGATTGGGTCCTCTTTGTCCCTGATGCTGAGAAAATGAGTGAACCCTTTGGTTCCAAGCCTTGCAGATTTCACATGCTGCTTGGGGAATGAGGTAAATGGGGTTGTACAGGGTAGTGAGAATAGATGGAGCCATCAGCTGGTTCCAAATAGAAGCAGAAGCCCATATTCCTCCAATCCACATGCATGCTTCTCTCCTCCCTGCTCCCCTGAAGACCTGTCTTACCATCTTTAGATTATGGACTATTTGGCCCAGTGGTGTCCTGGTAAATGTTTAACAACTGACTCTCTAAATGTAGTTCTGACATGAATATTTGTTGATATTTTCATTTTATAGTAGCAGTTGGCAAACTTTTTCTGTGAAGGGCCAGACAGTAGTAAATCTTTGAGGCTTTTCAGGGCACACATTCTCACAATTACTGAACTCTGCCATTGGAACATGAAAGCAGCCTAGATAATACACAATGAACGAACATGGTGGTGCTCCAGTAAAACCTTATGTATGGATACTGAAATTCAAATTTCTAGTCATTCTCGTCTGTCGTAAAATACTCTTTTTTTAACTTAATTTTCAGAAACAACAACAACAACCATTCATAGCTCTCAAGTTGTATACAAACAAACAAACCTGAAGCAATCTGGATTTGGCCTGGAGGCTGCTGTTTGCCACTCCCACTCCCGTTTTACAGTAACAATTAAAGTGGACAATAGGGACTCAGCTGAGATGCATGTTGGAGCTTCCTTTGTCAGTAAGATGGGTGGCTTTTGTGCTTAATTGTATAATTATATTCAAATACTGGAAGGTTTCCTCAGTTTCGTTGTGCTGTTCACAATGTGATAGCTACATACATGACATACTTGTAAGTTTAACTGTATTGTTAACAGTTTCTCCTTAACTTTCTAATATCTCAACAATCAACAAAACAGTTCAAGCTCTGATTAGTAGCATTTGCCAGTTTCTGTGGTTGTAAACATTTCCACGACGGCCGATTTTAAGTTACTAACATGATTATCAGTAATATTACATGGATACTTCTTTTATAAATAAACTATAAGGGCAGGAATTTAATTCTTTAACATCTTTGCTTCCATGCAGTGTCTTGTCCAGAAGTAAGCACACAGTAGATCTCAGTAAAGATAAAGTGATGAAACTATGTCCATTAGGCTGTCCTTCTGTCCCTCACGTGAAGTCATTTTAAGTGACAGACACCGTCTCTAGAAACCAGACAGGCCATCACGTTCTACCTGCAGGTTTGGTTACAGATCTTTAGCAGCGATGACTAGCCTTCAGAGGAGTGGAAAAGATAATAACAATGTTGGTCTTAGGTTTTCCTAGCCCTCCTCTCCCTCCTTCTCTTCATTCTCCCTGTCTGACCTCCTAGATGGCTTCTCTTGCTCCCCTGCCTTCATGGATTCCTAGCTGCCTCCTCTGGCTCTGTTACTATTCCAGTCTAACTATTCCAGTTAAGTGCCTAGTGTAGTGTTTATTTGGAGAGAGGAATTAAGCCTAATTTAAAAATAGAAACCAAACTTTGAGCTATTAGTATAGGCCTAAAATTTAGAAGCATTAACTAACACACCACTTACTGATTAGGAAGATACAGAAATGAGTATATGTATGTTTGTATGAATGTGTATGTACATATGTATCTATTACTTTCTTTGAAAAATACTGAACAAAAATTACCCATATTCCTACTACTTTTTGAATTGTACTAAGTAACAAATGAAAAAATTTCCTTCAGTCCATCTAATCTCTCCCCCTAAATTAATCATTATTAACAATTTTGGGAGTGCCATTTCTGATTTTTTTCCCCCTAAGTCTGAATATACACAACTCCCTCTCCTGCCCCTCCCTCTTTTGTTCTTTCCCTCACCTTCTGTTCTGCTCTCTCCTCCCGTCTCCTCTGGATTCACTGTTGAGTGCTTAGACTTCAGAGCAGGGTCCTAACTCACCTTCCACTTTAGGCCACTATCTCAGGGCAGCCTCTTCAGGTTACTAATGCTGAGCAGGCTCAGCGCTCACGTTTCCACTCGGACAAAGCTGACATTTGCTTCAGTGGGTACTCTCATTCCTCTGGACTTGACTCTACCAGGACCTGCTCCCTGCACTCTTAGTCTTTTTGTACAGTGACTCTGTAACTGGCATTCACAGCCACAAAACCATTCAGATTTCCTGGAACTAAATTGCTTTCCAGAACTCCAAAGGCATGAAGCTGATGTGGATATTGATTTCTTGTTTGTTAGTGGCCAGTAATGTGGAGCCCGGAATGGGCACAGACTGCTGGAGAGAACACCTGTTCACATCTGTGAGCCGCTGGGGGGGGGTGGTGGCCACCCTCAGTTGGCTCCCACAGCTGGGCCCCACCTGCTCTGTACCGTGCCTTTCCCTCCAACTGCCAGAATCAGACAGTGCTGGGCTCTAGGGTCTGCAGCCAGAGCTCTCCTGTGTCTGTTGCCACCCTCGAAACCCATTCTGCCCTTTGTCTGCTGAGGCTCTGAGAGCCACAGAGCCTGGCAGCTCACAGCCAGCTCTGCTCACGTGGCAGTGTCTGCTGAGACAAAACTGCACGTAGTGTCTGTCTGGAGGGAAGAGCACCGCCCAAGAGAAGCGTGTCAGACTCCTGGCTAGCCAGACGCCCAATTATTTGTCTTTGCTCTTCCTTTTTTTATTTTTTATTATTTTTTTTTAATTCTGACAACAATGGCTTTTACAAAGCAGGCAGTGGTGTGGCTGCTCATTCTTTTTACTTTGGCTAATTTAGTTTTTTATCTCCTAAGGGCCAGACCTGGAAGTCCAGTGCATCACTCCTGCCATGGGTTCTGAGGAAACACACCTGACATACTGACACTCTTTTGTAGAAAAGCTTGCCTGTTCCCCCATGACAAGTGATTGCTGGCACTATTGCTATCATTTTAAATGAATACCAGAATTGGCCTCTGACACAAAACAGCCAGTCTCATCCCATAGATAATTCTCCTGCTTTTAACAATTTACCCAATGTAAGAAAACTTCTCCTCAATTCTGTCCTCAGATGTAGCCTTCTCAGGGGGCTTTACTCTGACCGATCTATTTAAGGTTGTCTTGATTACCCTACCCATCTACCTGATCTTCCTTATCTTCCTCTTTTTCTTCTCATATCACCTTCAACATACTAACTAGCATAGTATGCTTCTTGTCAGTCTTCTCTTAGTAGAACCTAAGTTCCTCAGGGGCAAGAATGTACATCTCTTTTATTCACTGATATTTTTCTAGATCCTAGAAGAGTGCCTAGCACATGTAAAATATTCAATAATGATGTGTTGAATAAATGTAACAAAATCAAAGAAGCCATGAGCATCCTAGCCCTGTGTCCTCTCCCCCTTCTCTGCGGCATTCGCTGATTTTCTTTCTCCTCCTTCTCATCTTTCCCCTTACACTTTCCCCTACCTCCTCTGAAAATATAATAGATACTTTCTGGGTGCCTCTGCCCTAATGTAAGGCGATACTGATTCATTCATGTAGGCTGTGAATGACTGATAAGACTTAAATATCACCCAAGAAAACAAGGGAAAAAAGTCAGAAGAAATTATATTTCTTAATGTTTAATTGTGATAAAATACAAATAACATAAAGCTTACTGTCTTAAGTCTTTTTTTATTGACAAATCTATGAGACATGCAAAGTGTACGTTGCAGTGACCCAATGCACATACATTGTGAAAGAATTGCTCTCATCTAGTTAATTTTCTTTTTTTTTTTTTTTTTAAAGATTTTGTTTATTTATTTCACAGAGGGAGAGAGATCACAAGGAGGCAGAGAGGCAGGCAGAGAGAGAGAGGGGGAAGCAGGCTCCCCGCTGAGCAGGGAGCCCGATGCGGGCCTCGATCCCAGGACCCTGAGATCATGACCTGAGCCGAAAGCAGAGGCATTAACCCACTGAGCCACCCAGGCGCCCNAAAGCAGAGGCATTAACCCACTGAGCCACCCAGGTGCCCTCATCTAGTTAATTTTCATGTCCTTTTTCAATGTATGCATATACCAATCACCAGGATGCATACTCTAAATATCCCACAACCCTACCAGTCTACTATTTATTTATTTACTTAGGTGAGAACATTTAAGTTCTACTCTCTTAGCAAACTTCAATTATGCAATATAGTGTTATCAATTATAGACACCATGTTTTACATTAGATCTTCAGACCTTTCTCATCTTATGGCTGTAACTTTATTTATACCCTTTTACCAACCTTTTCCTATTTCTCCCATTCCCCAACACCTGCAACTACTTTTTTTATCTCTTGATCATGGATATATTAATAAAATTCTATCTCTTGATTATGGATATAATTATTCATTTTCCCTTTTTTAATAGATATTATGCTTCAGTAAATAAAACATTTATTTTTAAAATATTGATCTAGGTCCTCTCTGGGTATAGAATTTATGATTGATTAACTAATTTTATTGCTTTTATTCATCTTTTTGTTTTCTTTTTACAGTGATCAAGTATTACTTTTATAATACTTTCATAATATTAAAAAAGTATTTTTATTTTAATTAGAACACTTTGGACCATATTAAAATCCCATGGATCAGTATATCAGGGAATATACAACACACTAAAATCAGGTAGTTTGTGTAATATTTTTTCTTCTTCTCTTTAATAAATTTATACCCCTTTCATGCATTTCTCCCTTTCCTCACTGAGGAAAGGTCATTACCTCTGACAATGACCAGTCTGTTCTCTGTGTCAGTGAGCTTAGTTTTGTTGTTGTTGTTGTTGTTGTTGTTGTTAAGATTCTCCATAGAGGTCATTCAGTATTTGTCTTGTCTGACTTATTTCACATAGCTTAATGCCCTCTAGATCCATCCATGTTGTCACAAATGGCAAGATTTCATTCTTTTTTTATGGCTGAATAGTGTGTGTGTGTGTGTGTGTGTGTGTGTGTGTGTTTCACAATTTCTTTATCCATTCATCCTTCAGTGGTCACTTAGGTTGTTTTCGTATCTTGGCTATTGTAAGTAATGCTGCAATGATCATGGGAGTATATACATCTTTTCGAGTTTGTGTTTTCATTTTCTTAAGGTAAACACCCAAAAGGGGAATTGCTGAATCATATGGTAGTTATATTTTTAATATTTTGTCAAAATTCCATACTGTTTTCTGTGATATGGAGCAATTTATGTTCCTACCAATGGTGCACAAGCATTCCTTTTTCTCCACATCCTCTCCAACACTTGTCATTTCTTGTCTTTTTAATAGCCATTCTAACAGGTAGGAGGTGATATCTCATTGTGGTTTTGATTTGCATTTCCCTGTGATTAGTGATTTTGACCATCTTTTCATGTACCTTTGCCCATGTATATGTCTTTGGGAAAAAAATCTATTCAGATACTCTTTCCATTTTTAAATTGGATTGTTTGTTTTTTGGGTTTTTGTTTTTTTTTTTTTGCTACTGAGTTATATGAGTTCTTTATATATTTTATCAGATATGATTAACCCCTTGTCAGATACATGATTTACAAATATTTTCTCCCAGTTTGTAGGTTGCCTTTTCACTTTGTCGATGGTTTCCTTTACTGGGCAGAAGCTTTTTACTATGTTGCAGACTCCCATTTATTTATTTTTGCTTTTCTTGCTCTTGCTTTTGGTGTCAGATTTTAAAAAATCATCGCCAATACCTGCATTAAGGAGCTACCACCTGTTTTATTCTAGAGGTTTTATGGTTGCAGGTCTTATGTTTAAATCTTTAATCCATTTTGGGTTATTTTGTGTGTATGCTGTAAGACAGTGGTCAAGTTTCATTCTTTTGCATGTAGTTGTCCAGTTTTCCTAACAACATTTAATAAAGAGACTATCCTTTCCCTATTGTATAGTCTGGGATCCTTTGGCATAAACTAATTGATGATATATGTATGGGTTTATTTTTGGACTTTCTGTTCTATT
This sequence comes from Ailurus styani, assembly GCA_002007465.1. Classification (NCBI taxonomy): domain Eukaryota; kingdom Metazoa; phylum Chordata; class Mammalia; order Carnivora; family Ailuridae; genus Ailurus; species Ailurus styani. Next base: position 911,970 of record LNAC01000577.1, read on the forward strand.
GCATTGATCTATATGTCTATTTCTAAGCCAATACTGTACTGTATTAATTACTATAGATTTGTAATATAATTTGAAATCAGGGAGTACCATACCTCCAGTTTTGTTCTTATTTCTCAAAATTGCTTTGGCTATTCAGGGTTTTTGGTGGTTCCATACAAGTTGTAGAATTATTCTATTTGAAAAATGCTGTTGGAATTTTGATGCGGATTAGATTGAATCTGTAGGTTGCTGTGGGTATCCATTAAACTATAACTCCTCATTCTTCCCCCTTTCCTCAGCTCCTAGAAATCATCTACTGTCTCTATGAATTTGACTCTTCTAGGTACCTCACCTAAGTATAATTATGCAGTATTTATCTCAGAAGGAAATTTTTTAATTGTAGGAACATCAGGGATCAAGGTGTATAGATCAATGGATGTAAAAAGATTTGAGGGAGAAAAGTTCTCTGGATATCCCTATCTAGTGATTCTTCCTAGAGTTAGTTTGTTTCTTTCTAATAAAGATTATTTTATTGATTGATTGATTGATTGGTGAGAGAGAGAGCGTGCATGAGATGGGGGGAGGGACAGAGGGAGAATCAGACTCCATGCTGAGCAGGGAGTGGATGCTGGGCTCTCCCAGGACCTGGGGATCACGACCTAAGCAGAAGGCAGACACTCAACCGATTGAACCACCCAGGTGCCCCCCTCCTAGAGTTTCTAAAATGATTTTGTTAAAACCTGTGTTCTAGATGTTTCCCCTCAACCTGAGTAACATATCTTCCATTTTTTATCTCAAAGCCCCTAAACAGGAAGATTGAGCTCATGTGGGATCATACCCCCTTCCAATTATTTTTCCTTTCTTAACTCAGTTGTTCTTTGCCAAGAAAAGAGTGGACACCCCCCCCCGAGGTTGTATTCTCTTTCTAGCTGAGTCTAATTTATCATCTCCCTTTCTCTGATGTTTAAATGCAGAACAAGCTCTAGTAGACAATATGGGGAACACAGATCTATAGGTATCTTAAAAGTGACATATCAATTGCACAACCTAGGATTTAGGCATTTGTATTAGTCTGCTAGGGCTGCTACAACAAAATACTATGGAAAGGACTTTAGTCAGTTCTTTGTTGATCTCACATGAGGAAACCAAGGCCTTAGAATTAACAGTGACTTGCCTAAATATACACAGTTCCTATTGGCAGAGGTCAGATGGTGCTCAGATGCAGTACCTCAATTCCTCAGTCTTCTTCCATATCATTTTGCTCAGTGGAAAATTACTTCCCATGTGCTACAGTATACAGATATACAGATAAGTGCCTTAATTGACAATTCTGTTAATGCAATAAAATGAATTAGTGCACAAATTAGATGCATGGAGAAAGTTCATTTCATTGTTTTGCAAAGAGTAAAACAATAAATCACTGGTTTCTAGTCTGGCACCATATGGGAATAATATTAAGAATAATACTTAAAAGAAGATGTCCCTAAACATTTTACTTTTTTTCTCTTCAGATTTCTTTATCTCCTATGAATCAGTGTTGATTAAAGAGGAGGCATAAATAAAGGCCAGTTTTTCGATCTTTCTTTGAAAAATCCTAGCCATATGTTTTTGAAGGTCTATGATACTTTTGACTATATTATTTCAGCATCAGTAGTGCCCATTAGATACATGTATATGTCTCTTTTCTTTGGGGCAACTGAAATATCAATCTTTATGCACACTGCGTTCTTTGTCCAATGACCTTGAATAACATAAAAGCCAAGATTAGTGAAAACATTTTTAAAACCTGACTTATCAATAGATCATGATACTGCCTTTGCCTTTGAGCCTTATTTAAGGGTCTAGATTGCCGGAGCTGGAAGGTCCCTTAGAGTTCAGGTAGGCCAACACCCTCATTTTCCAGATGAGGAACCTGCACCTGGGAGAAATGAAGTGAATTACTCAAGGTCACACAGAAAGTCACTCTCTGAATCTAGCTAACAATCATGTATTTTGACATTAGTTCTCTTTCCAATATGCCAAGATGTGTCAATATTAATAAAACAGGGATAGTATTTGCTAATATCCTCCAATAGATTTTAATTTCTTCCTTAATTTCTATTTATTTCTTACCTCTAAGACTTAGCTTCAAAGTTAATGGAACTAGGAGACTATGGGTATCAAGTTCCCCAGAGGACAAAGAAATCCCATAAATCAACTTTCTTTCAAGGATGACGTTTTTATCTATTTTTATAAAAGATAGTCTTGAAAGTACGGCTTTATGGAAAACTAAAGGATTATCGAAATTCATTTTTTCCTTCTTCAACATATCAAGAAGTAAAGTCCCAGGTCCTGGAGACTTTTGGAAAACTGCTAAGATGAGGAGAATGCCCAGAATAGATGGGCTTCCTCTGCAGGTCATCTGGAACACAGCCAATCTTGGGGCTTCTGTATGGCCTAGTGCTTATGCAGAAGGATGATTTTAAAATTAATTAGAGCAATGACAGATTCCAAGGGGTATTTAGACACAATTCAGAAGTTCTTGAATGCCCCTGGAGGATGATCCTGGAGTTAGCTGAGGATTTGGAAAGCTTGCCAGAAGGGACCACCAACAAAGACGTAAATTGGTCACGCCACTGAAATGTTCTGGGGACGGCTTCCAAACCCAGGTACTGAGTGGGGTTCATAGTCAGGTCCAAAATGGTAAAAGAGGGGTTTCAGTCAGAGGGATTGGTTAAAGTTCTAAAGCAATAGATCAATCTGAGTATGGACTGCAGCCTCTTAGTTCCTTGAGTTCTCCTCTTCCCCTCTGGTATTCTCCCTTTCACCCCACACAAACCCCAGCTCTACTGTCAAGCCTTTGCACTATGTTCAGAATTTCCGTCTCCAGCATACCCCTCTGACCACCATCTTGTATTTCTTCTGCTCCCTTTCACAAGTCCTCCCACTAATAATGTAAAGCCAGGGCACCTGGGTGGCTCAGTGGGTTAAAGCCTCTGCCTTCGGCTCAGGTCATGATCTCAGGGTCCTGGGATCGAGGCCCACATCGGGCTCTCTGCTGGGCAGAGAGCCTGCTTCCTCCTCTCTCTCTGCCTGCCTCTCTGCCTACTTGTGATCTCTCTCTCTCTGTCAAATAAATAAATAAAAAATCTTTTAAAAAAATGTAATGTAAAGCCAATGATACCTTCCTTCCCTTACCTCAACCACTTTTTCTTTAGCAGGCCTCTCTTAAATTCATTTCCTACACTCTCTAACTTCAATTCCATGGTGCATTGTTAGAATTACTCCTTGTATATTCGCAGCTTCCTTATTTCTTCTTTTTCTGTCATGATCTCTTGACCCAGCCCCAACCATGGCTAATGCAACTCTGACTCTACCATGCTTCCCAGGGTGCAGTGGTGTGGCTGCAGGACAACCCCCAGTCAGACGGACATGAATCAATGATGACTCACATCAAGCAGAACTCAGGGTTATCAGAATTGTGCTATATCCACCCATATCAGCTAATTCTTCTTGTCCCAAAGTGATTATTTCATACCTTTTTATTACTCATTTCCAATATGCCTTCTCTGAATCAATAACCTGATTGCCTCTTGAGCTTTTATTGATAAAATAGGAGCAATCAGAAGAGAACTATTTTATCTTCCAACCTGCAGTTCTACCATCCTGCCTTCACCTGTCTCAATGCCCCACCATCTCTTCTGATACAGTGGATAAACTGGCTTCTCTCCTACCTCACAAAATCCCTCCATTATTTTCATCCAACCATCTTGACTGCTCAGGGACTTCATCATTATAAACTATTCCTTTAATCCTGCATCTCCTCTCTCTTTGCTTTCTTTTTTACAGCTTTTTATTTTTTGCTCTGTTGTTCTCATTGGTGAGCAATCATAAGTGATATCTGCCATCTTCCTGAGCTGCATGTCCCCTTCCTGCTGTTAATGTCTTTGCTCTTCTTTATTGATGACATCTTTAAAAGAGTTTCTGTGAAAACTGGCACATTACCTGCCCTCGTGGCCTTCATAGTTTAGAAAGAGAAAGGCAGAGTTTAACAAATACACAGATTAGTATATAATTGCAAATTATATGTGGATAGAGAGATGATAGATAGGTGACAGGTGGATAGATACATACATACATACGCACGCACAGAAAGTGAAGAAACCTAACTCAATATAATTTTTCATTTTGGTTTGAAAGCAATAGACATGCTCAGATATAGAAAGTATCTAAAGGGATATCACACATACACACTTTTTAACAACTGAGAATTGTGGGAAGTTGCCAGAAGGGACCCCAAAGAGGCAAAATAAAGCTGAATAAACAAATTTTAATCACAAGAGGTAACTATTGAAGAAGTTGTGCATGAGGAGAAAAGCAGTGAATATTGAAGCCATGTAATCATGGTTTTGAATCTAAGTAACTATAGTGAAATTCAAAGTTCATAAGTATAGAGAAAAGATACTAACGTAAAAAACAGTAATTTTTCATACGACAGTTGGTGGCAGAGATCTCAGTGCATGCTGATTTTGAGGTGAAGGAGTCGGGGATCGATGGGAAGAAGGTGAAGATGCCAATTCATGCATCTTGCCTAAACAAGACCAATAGAGACTGTTTCATTTCTGATTATGCTAATTTGATAAATAAGTATAAACCCAGTTTTTAAAATAAGAAAAGAAGAGAAGGAACTCTGAGGGATTACAAAACAAAACCACCCATAGCCTTCTATCATGTGTTTGAGATAGAGGACATACTTTTTAGTATTTTTAATACAAATTTACTTTATTTTAATTAGAGCAGCAACATAATATAAACATTCACTGGATTAGATGCTCTTTGAAACCAAACTTTGAAGAAAAATATATAGATAACAATTTTCTATTGATCTTGTTTTCTGTTATATTTACTTATTTATTTATTTGTGCTTCCCATTTCATGTCTTCAAAAGTCAGTCTTTCATTTTTAGCCATGCTTCCTTGTTTGAAACACTCATAACCCCCACTTCCTCCTCTAAGGATTCATACACCATGAATGCTAATAGCATTCATATTTGCTGGATTGCACACTTTGGCAGAGTTTAACACAGATTGCTGGGCCCACTCAGAATTCTGATACCATTCCAGGCAATGCCAGCGTTGCTGACCTGGATCACTCTTTGAGAATGCCTGCCCTGGAAAAGAGAGTCCCAAGTTTCTTTTTTCAAATATAGACAAGGTTTGGATTCTTGGCTCTGCAGTTCACTCCCTTATCCCATTAGCTGAAGAAAAATTATTAAGGGGGTGTCATGGGGAATGGAAAGACAATATTTTACTTTTATTCCCTGGTCTTACCTTCACTGCTGTCCCTACATGTGGAAAAAGCAGAAAGAGAAATACATGCAGACTTTGTTTTCTTTCACATCAGAGAGATAGAATAAAGCTTTGTTTTTTCATCAGAAAGTCATCGTTCTTGGATTTTTTTCTTGCCACGTGGGAGAAAATTGAAAAGCACACAGTTCCTTTCTTCTTGTATCCCTTAGTGTGGGTGATTGGCCATTTCTGTGTAACAAAACTTAATTACAATGATTCCCTGAGCCATGGCCCTAACTCATACACTTGGGTCAAACACCAAATGTATTCTGATTTGGAGATTTTGCTTACAAATCCAAGCTTATGCTAAAAATACAATTTTAAGGAAGAATTCAAACAGGATTTTGTAAGATTTTATTGGATGCCTTTACTTTGTACATTAAACACTGCTGTTAATATGGAGAATGAAGGCATAAGCTGGCTTCAAAGTGTGGTACTAAGACCGCCTGCATCAGCATCTCTTTGTTTAAAGTGTAGGTTCAGACCTACAGAATGAGAAACACTGAGGGCAGGCCTGGGAAGCTGTTGGCTAGGCAGTCATCACACCTGAATGTAGAAACTCCAGATGGAACATCCCTGTTTCTTTCAACCCTTCCCTATCAAGTCTTCTCCAGTTCCTGTCCAGGACCTGGGCCCTGCTCATTCTCTTTCTTTCCCCTTTGTACATTCTTCTGTGCTAGTATTTTCCTAGTAAACTATTAAACTATTCCAGTGACATACTTGCAAATTGCATTTGCATGTTGGTTTTCCTGCTAGATTTTGAGGTCTCTTTGTGCAGTAACATGTTCATTTTGAATCCCCTTTGCCCAGCAGAGTTCTAGACATATGGAAGTATTCATAAACATTTATAAAATAGATGAAGGAATATATGAATGGATTAATGAATATGAGAACAAAGTAAATAAGGCAGTTGTGGAATGTGTGGGGTAGAGATCATCAGACTGTTAGGAAAAGAAATATTAAAAGGAGTGGAATAATACATCTGAAAATTTTTTAAAAATTGGATATTTGCAGGAATATTCACTGAAGCACTATTGTGATAACCAAAACCCATAAACAACCTACACATCTGTCAATAATGCATTAGAGAAACAAATTATGATGTATTTACAAAATGAATTGTTTCACACCAGTAAAAATGAACATATTATTGATACACATTATCACATGGATAAATTAAAAAGTTATGTTGAGGGAAAGAAGCCAGAGGCAAATTAGTTTATATTGAACAATACCATTTATAAGAAATTCAAGAATAGTCAAAACTGTGTTGAAGAAAGCAAAGTAGTGATGACCTCAGGGGGGATGACTTTGATTGCAAAGGGGAATGAGAGAATTTTCTGGGGATTTGAAATTCTCAGTGTCTTGATCTGGCTGGTGGCTATACAGTTACATATGTAAGTGAAAATTCCTCTAGCTGTATACTTAAAAGTTGTACATTTACTGTGGGTAAGGTATATTTCAGTTAAAAGAAAACCATCCATGCAGAGAAAGCCTCAGAGTGGGAAGGTCAGCAACAGGACTGTGGAAGATGCAGGAGGCTCTGAACACACCAACTTGAGGATGTGCAGTTACCTCAGACCTGCTTGGAGGAACCTCAGGGGAGTAACAGCTGTCCTTGGGGGTCCATATTTACCATTGCATGTTGGGATGGCTTATTCCTTCAGTCCATAGAGCCTTCCCAGACCACTCCATGGAGAATAGAATAGATCCTGGTTGTCTGTCCCTTTAGTTTTTTCACAGTCCTAAACACCTCCTGACACATGTGTGTTTATAATTATCTGTCTACCCCACTTTATTGTGAGCTCCATGAGAACAGATATAGCCTTTTTTGTTCCTACTACATCCCCAACAGAATTCCTTATATGTGGATGGCATTCAATATGCATTTGTTAAAATAATGAGAGAACAAGGGAGAGAATGAAGTAACCACACATGTCTTATTAGGGAAACTGACTAGAAGAAATAAAAGGTATTAAGGAGGGCACCCATTGCATGGAGCACAGGCTATTATACGCAAACAGTAAATCATGGAACACTACATCAAAAACTAATGATGTACTATATGGTGACTAACATAACATAATAAAAAAAAATAAAAACCAAAAAAAAAAAAAAAGAGGAATTAAAAGGAAGACATTCAAGAGCAAGTTAGAGTGAGACAAATTTTCTTCAACTCTGGCTGTGCCCAGGGGCCTGTGTGAGGTTTTTAGGGAAAAGGGAGATCTAAAAAACACTAAGGGGGCACCTGGGTGGCTCATTGGGTTAAAGCCTCTGCCTTCAGCTCAGGTCATGATCTCAGGGTCCTGGGATCAAGCCCCAAGTAGGGCTCTGCTCAGCAGAGAGCCTGCTTCCTCTTCTCTCTCTGCCTACTTGTGATCTCTCTCTCTCTCTCTGTGTCAAATAAATAAATAATTAAAAAATCTTTTAAAAAATAAAAATAAATAAAAAAACACTAAGTTTCAAAAATAAATTAATAAAAAGTAAAAACACTAAGTTTCAATCAAATAAAAGCTCTCTGGTCTTTGGAGTATAGAATATACACTGGAAGGTAGTGGAAGTTGGGGCAAAGGGTTCACTCACAGGATCTAGTAAAAGGGCAAGGAGGCAATGCTGTCCCTCCTTCCAACTTGGTTGAGGGCAAGAAAACAATGCTATCTCCCTTCCTATCTCACCTACAAGCAGAAATGTGACTTGTGGATACCTGTACTAGACTATATCAGAGCATCCATCAGCTAGAAGCCATTATTCGAAGCATTGGAACCTGTCCCTGTGGCTCTATTTCAGCCAAACTGAGAATCCTACCTAAACACAAATCAAGGCAAGCTAAGTATGCTTTGATCGTCATCTCTGAAGATGACCTTGTGTGTTGATGACTAAATGCCATGCATATCTATTTTTCATGTACTCTAATTCAGCCTTTATATATTTTCTCCTTACTTCATTGTGCTAGATGTGATTGTAACTCTTAGCCTTTCGTGAAGGTGTGTCTCACAGATGCCTATCTCACTTTCTTGTCCTGAATGAACTAGGCAATGATACTGTGCTTACTTTGGGTCCCTTGGGGCTATAACCCTTAACCTGAGCTGGACGGATTGGTTCCCTTGAGATGCACAACCTTGCAGGGATCCTGAGGTTCTGAGGAAAATGGAAAGTCTACCATGAAGTGGCAAAGGGAAGATGGGAAAGACATTAAGAGACATTTCTGTCATGTATTAAAATGCCACCTCTTCTCATCCTATAATCCTACTATAATTTCTCTGAAAGTGGAAGCAGTCATTAAGAGCAAAGGATTTATGGATTTCTCTGACATAGGAGGCAGGCACGAATTTGTTTTTATTAAGGTACAATTTGTTTCATACAGTGAAATGCCAAAATAATTAATTAGAACCACCACCCAAATTAAGACATAGAACATTGCTGCTCCCCAGGAATTTCCTACATGCCTGGTTCCCATCTTTATCTACTCTTAGGTCATCCCTGTTCTGTTTTCCATCACTCTACAGGGTTTTTCTTATTCTCAAACATTAAATAATTAATCCTACAGTATATCATATTTTGTGTCTAGATGCTTATGTTCAACATAATATTTTTAAGATTCATCCATGTGGTTATATGTATCACTAGTTTATTCATTTTTTATTGCTGCATAGTATTCCACTGTATGATATATCACATTTTGTTTATTCAAATCTCTGATTGTGGACATTTGGGTTGTTTCCATTTAGGGATATTATGAATAGCATTGCTGTGAATATTCTTTTGTAAATGTTTTTATGGCAAAGTGCACTCAGTTTTAGAGGATGAACACCTAGAAGAGAAATTGCCAGGACATAGAATAAGTATATGTTTAACTCTGTTAGAATTTTTTTTTTAGTCAGGGCTCTTTAGAGGGGAAAAAATTTTATATACATATATATGTGTATACATTTATGTGTATATATATATAGACATTCCATATATTTTATATATTCCATATATGTATATATATGGAGAGAGAGATATCTCTTTGTCAGTCTAGAGAGGGAGTTATTACAGGAATTGGCCATGTGATTATAAAGGCTGAAAAGTCCCAAGATGTGCCACCTGTGAGCTGGAGAACCAGGAAGGTCAATGATGGTGTAATTCAGTCCTATCCAGTGGTCTGACAGCCAGCTGACACCGAAGGTGTAAGTTCCTGTCTGTGTCCACAGGCGTGAGATCATATGTGAATTATCATATTATTATAACTAAAATCCCTGAAGTCTGGTTTTGTCTGAACGAAGGATTTTACTCATTATAAATAATATTCAAGGAAAACCTGTACTTTATGGAGGAAAACAGGCCACTCTGTTTCTCCTAATGAAAAAGTTAACTCACTTAGGGAACACAGAAAGTGGGGTGTTACTTTTTTTTAATGACCTCAGACAGAACCACTTATGGGGGATTCTAAAGTGTGCCAAGGATCAAGCACCTATGAGAGCCAGGATAGAGACTTCTACGAGGAAGCATATTCTGTGGCTGGGCCAGCCCTCAAACTGAATGTGGAGGAGCAAAGCTTTCATCTGTCCCTCTCTTGCCCAGGTTCCTGGCATTTCTGTGACCTCCAATGGTAGCCTGGATTCCATACAGTCTACTTGTTCTAGACAGTGGCCACTCATTGGGTGAATCTACCTTTGGATTTTGAATTCCAAAACTCTATTTCTAAACCTCATCCAGGCCCTGCTTGGGATGTTGTCATACTAGGTCTATGTAGTGATTCCAATGATGTTACCAACTTCTTGGCATTTCTGCTTGTCACAGTGGTAATCCTAATTACCAGAGGCTTAGCAGATAGTACTGCTAAGAAGCCTAGAAGTTGGAGAACTAGAATTACACAGATGAGGTTTATTTTTTTCCAGCAAATACAAATCAATGATGGACTATTTATATATGAAATATGACTATATAAATTCTGGCTATTTGTCCTCTCTAACATATATTTAAACATAAGAATTAGAACATGCATAATACATGAATAGATAAATATATGATCTGGTTAAGAAGAAATATATAATAGAAATGAAATGATCAAACACTCAATAAAATAATAAAATCCCATTCTAATAGCAGTTTCACCAAAGACCAAAATGTGCTTAAGCCTGTCACTTCTCACCATATTGTCAGGCCCACTGAAACCTTTCTCTGACAGGATTCTGTCAGCATTGATGCCATTTAGACCTTAATACCTAATTAAGGCTCTTTTATTTTCTTCACAGCCCATTTTTCTTTGACATTCTGTAGCAGCTTTCCTCAGATGTGCTCCCACATTGTCCTCACACTATAGAACATCACAGAACACCCTCTTCCCCCACATACTTAATGCCAAAAATACAGGGTTTGGTTTATAGTTAGTGTATATGGTTCATGTAATTAAAACACAGATTTACCACACAGTATTTTTTGTAGCCTCACTTTAGTCAACACGTACAATTGTAGCTACTTCTTTATTCAGATCCTCTTTCAAGTGAGGGCTACTTTGCGGCTTAACCTATGTACATTGTTTAAAAATGGAACAGCATCACACAAACTTCCTGTAAAAAGAACAAAGGGATAGGTTTCTTTTTTTTTCTCAATTAAAGAGAAAAATAACAGTTAAAATTATGGTTTTCAAGTAACTAATCGATGTGATATCAAATGTCTCTATGATCTATCCCTAAACAACAAATCTCTTATGGCCTAAGGCATGCAGATACATACTCATGGCAATGTGTGTTTTGAATTTTTACATACATACACATATGCAGTTTTCCCAGAAAATGCTTATTTTTTCATAATTCACATTTGCATAGATTATGTAAAATTCCCATAAGATCCCTAGATTATAACTCCCATTTGAAGGAAAGACTGAATTATTCATATTCTTCCCTCAAAATGCTGAAAACATGAGTTTCATATAGTAAGTACTTAACTCATATTTGGTGAACTCAGTGCAGAGTACTTTAAGAGACTTAAGTCTGCTAGATTCTAATACCAGATAGATTGATACCTACCCTTACTCTGATCATCTAAAAGAGTCAACAGACATTCAAAGATAAAACATTCATAATGTAAAAATATGAAAATTATGACATTTATTATTTTTAAAATAACCTAATTTATAATGCATAGAAATAGATACAAGTGCCAAAGTATTTCCTAAATGACCAAGGGCAAACTGATTAAGAATTCAGCTCTTTGGGGGGGCACCTGAGTGGCTCAGTGGGTTATAGCCTCTGCCTTCGGCTCAGGTCATGATCTCAGGGTCCTGGGATTGAGCCCCACATTGGGCTCTCTGCTCAGCAGGGAGCCTGCTTCCTCCTCTCTCTCTGCCTGCCTCTCTGCCTACTTGTGAGATATCTCTCTCTCTCTCTGTCAAATAAATAAATAAAATCTTAAAAAAAAAAAAAGAATTCAGCTCTTTGGGACACCTGGGTGACTCAGTCAGTTAAGCATCTGCCTTTGGCTCAGGTCATGATACCAGGGTCCTGGGATCAAGCCTAGCATCCAGCCTGACATCCAGCTCCCTGTTCAGCGGGGAGACTGCTTTTCTCTCTCCCTCTGCCACTTCCCCTGCTTGTGCTCTCTCTCTCTCTTTCTCTCTCTCTCTCTCTCTCTCTCTTGTTCTCTTTCTCAAATAAATAAAATCTTTAAAAAAAAAAGAATTCAGCTCTTTAACTAGTGCTTGGCAAATAGGAAGTACTCCATAAATTTTTGTTGAATGAACAATTTGTTGACATTACTGCACTGGCATATGCTTTATATATGGGATATAAAAACTATTTATGGAAACTAGACAATAGATGAGTTAGTAATGCCAATTGATCCAAATAATAAATACTTTAAACATTATTTTTACTTGGTTCATATTTATCTGTGTTAGTCTCAACTGAGTATAAGGCTTATCAGATTCTAATGTTATTTTTATGTTAATCTTTCTTTGAATACATTCAGACTCAACTTTGGAGAAATGCCTCCAAAAATCTATTGAAGACCACAAGTTCCCACTTTTGTATTATACCCTATAGTAGGTCTTGTTAGTGTCCCTCCCAGATCCCCTCTTAATAGCTCACTGCTACTCGTTCTTTGAGAAATTACCCTTGTCTAAACAAGAGCCACCTTGCCCCAGAGGTTAAATCCACTTCTTTCTGGGAAGCCAGCAGCCAATGACTGACTAAATAGGGTGCAAAAGGCTACCCTTACCTCAGTGTAGGACACACTCAGCACAGTTGACACTCCAGAGCTCCCAGTGTAATTAAACTAAAACTAGACTCCAGCAAAGATCACATCCTTGCTTAGTTCATTTTCTCTTCTCCTAAGACTACACCCTTGACAAATTACTTTCACTACAATTTCACATGTTCTGGGTTCTGGTCCTAGGAACCTTGACCTAAGACAGTCAATACAAAAGATGATGTAAGGAAGAAGACTAAATATGGGTCTTTGGAGATTGATCACCCATCAACCTGATGGCCTGATGACAGCGGGAGGCCTAAGGGAGTAGGAGATGGAGTATAGATGGTCACTGGATTCTTTAGAAATCTTATAGCTAAGATTTTCATCTGCAATGACCTAGAAGGATCCAATTCTCAGAGAAGTGGGCGTGCTAAAATGGTTTTAGTATATAAGGCTGGAAGACCTAGCAGATAGATGATCTCTCTAGGAGACCAGAGCACTCTTTGTATACCAAGGTGATTGAGAAAGGCACTGATGAGGGGGCACAAGATTTTCTGAGAAATTCAATGATTGTTGTTCTCTGTCAGGCTGGAATCAGTATAGGAATGACCTTTCAGGGCTGACCTCCATAGCAGCGATAAGACCGTGGGAGCCTAGAATAGCAGGGACCAGGTGGCAGCATAAACCAGCAGAAGCACTGTGGGCAAAATGACTGTGATGGACAATGAGGGCAGAATGGCAACAAGGGAAGCTGGCACATAGTGATCTGCAAAGATTGTTAAGAGAATGTAATGACTTTGTTCTTTTTAATACTCATCAGAAAAGGACCTGAAGCAATTTGTAATCAGGTGGGACAAACAGCAGGGTTAAATAAATTGTCCTGCCCTCTTTTACAATCAGAAGGGACTTGACTGGACATTCTAGGGAACATTGCAATAGTCCATTGTATCAATGACACCATGTCAATTATACCTTGTAAGCATGAAGCAGGAAATATGCTGAGGTTTTTTGAAAAGACACATTTACTCCAGATGGTGATATATAAACCCTACCAAGAGGCCTAATGTGTCGATGACATTTTTAGGGTTGCAGTAATATTGGACATGTTGAGGTCTCCCTTCCAAAGTACTGGCAACTTTCAGCTTATACCTTCTACTACCAAGAAATACACACAATATTTGGCAGGCTTCTCTGAATGCTGGAAGAACACATTTCACACATGGGAATCCTGCTCTGGTCTTGTTATTGAGTTGCATAGAAGATTGCCAGCTTTGAGCAAAGAGTGAGAGAGAATAGAGCAGTAGATCCAAACTTTACAAAACAGATTTGTCACTTGAGCTATATGACCCATAAGCCAGAAGAACCCCAATGACTAGAGTATATATACATAGTCAAGATATATGCTTCGTTAAGCCTCTGGTTAGCTTCAGAAGTAGAACCACAGGATGGACTCTTTAGATTCTGGAGCAAGGCCGTGCCATCAGCCGCAGAGAACTATATACTATTAGTAAATCAGGTCTTAGTATGCTACTGGACCCTGGGAGAAACTGAGGATTTAAACATGGAACTTCAAGTGATCATGCAACTAGAGTTGTTCACCATGTGCTGGCTACACTCAGACCCCAAAATTGAGTTCAGGTGGATCCAGCAGAAGTCCATAAAAAATAGAAATGGTACATCAGAAATTAGGCATATCCCTCCGAAATGGTATCATCCCTTAAAGAAGTCTAGCCAGCCATAAAAACCAAGCTTAGAAGGGGTAACATTTCAAGCTAAGTTGGCCAGTTTCTTATGGGTTTGCCTTTCTTGCCCCCAGTGTCCCAGCTACCACCTCTAATTGACGACTTAAAGAACATGATATCCTACATATTAATCCTTTAGACCAAGGACCTACTTTACGGCAAAAGAAGTCTAGCAATGGGCAAAATTTTTGAATCTCTCTCCTAGCACATACCACACCATCTAGAAGCTGCCAGCCTGAGGAAGCACCGGAGTAANATAGCAATGGGCAAAATTTTTGAACCTCTCTCTCCTAGCACATACCACACCATCTAGAAGCTGCCAGCCTGAGGAAGCACCGGAGTAACCTCTCATGAGTGCAGCTGAAAATAACACCCTGTGAGGATGGGGTGCCATTCTCCAGAATACATGTTAAATCAATGGTCATTATATGTGCAGTACAATGTTCCTCATAGTGGAATCATTTGGTCCGGAAACCAAGGTGTGAAAGTAAGATGCCTCTGCTTATTATAACCTTCCTTGACCCACTTTGGGAATTTCGGCATCTATCCCTGCCACTATTGGTCTTGGCGTCCAGAGGCAAGATGGTTCCACCAGAGAATGCACTAAGAATGCCATTAAACTTAAAGCTGCAGTTGCCTCAAGTTTATTTTGGTCTCCTCCTGACAGTAGATCAGCAAGAACAAAAAGGAATCTCTGACCCCGGTCATCATGAGAGCAAGGTAGGAGAGTGAGAAAAAGGGAAGTATGTCTGGCATGCCGGTGATTCACTGGATCATGTGTTAGTACTCTTGAGTACTGTAACTACAAATAGGTGATATATAACCATAGCATGAGGAAGACATGGTATCAAGAAGTCACATCCCTCCAGCATGAGGCTCTGAATTACACCCCCAGTCAACCCATCTAGCCTAGTAGAAATGCTGGTAGAGGATGTGGGAAGTCACACCAATTCTAGATAGGTAGGAGACATGCTGAGCATTTTGGAGCCCTAGGACCAACTGCAGCAGCATTCTTTCCACTTTGGAGATTATCTCAAAAATTGTGACCAGTCAGAATCCTGGATTAGCTGTGTCTGGATAATGTGAACTTAATGTGAGAAGTGAGCGTGAACTTAATGTGAGAAGAGATGGACTTCAGTGTCTGCTCTTTCTACCTGACTAATATTGCCTTTACCTGACAGTGCACCCATCGCCCAGTATGTCCATCCCCCAGCAATTGCGGTATCTTCTGGTAACTGTTCATAGCTTCCCCCTTTCCTTGATAACTGCCCCTCTGCTGAATGGAGTCACCTCTCACCTGGGAACATCATCTGGGATGTAACCCCCCACCCCCACCCTGGCCAGGCTGCAGTCAGCAGGTAATGACTGACTGACACAGTGGTAAAAGTAAATCAGCTTTCATGGCCCAACCCTGTGGTGCCAGTCAGCCTCTGGGGTTCCATGTGAGTAGAAGCCAGTCTCCTTCAAAAGGAACATCATTGCTTAAATATCTTCTCCTTATCTATCCTTTGCATTGTAATCCTCTTCTTCGATCCAATTCTCAACAAACAGCTTTCAGTAGAATCCCCAGTTGGGCATTTCTTCTTCTGAACTGACCCTAAGAGATGCATTTTTTTTTTTAAAGATTTTATTTATTTGACACACAGAGAGAGATCACAAGTAGGCAGAGAGGNGCCAGTTGGGCATTTCTTCTTCTGAGCTGACCCTAAGAGATGCATTTATTGAAGCAAAACCAAAGTAAGGAATTGAATGACCATACTTTACTTTCCTAGCCTAGATGATCTTACAGTCTCCAAGTATTGAACATGTAAAAAGGATTCCACCCTTTTGTTATATATGAGAGAAACAGCAATTAAATACCCATTCCTGTCATGCACTTTGAGAATAATATGCCCAGAGATATTTTTTTGTCCTTGAGAAATATGGTGTCTACTTGGGCAGCTAAAACTATGTCCAGAAATTACTAAGATCAATGAACATAATTGACATACACCTTTACTCTTTACATATATTATTCAAAGAGTCTAGAAAATAGGTTTTCTAGATTACAGAGAGTTTATGGGTGAAACATTAACATTAAAATCATAACCGGTTTGGATGGGAGTCTATAAATTTTTATTACAGATTTGCATGCTTTCTTAGACAGAGGATATTGAATATTATTTCAACAGTTCTTGATGACTCAAAGTTACTGTTATTAACAGCTATTACTGCTGGAATGTACTATCACAGTGATGCCTCTGACTTTGCTTAGATGTGCTTGGATCTGTACCAAATGAATAATGATAGCTTTGTTTTGAGTTCTTATGTCTGATTTTGATTGCCTTGCTAGCTCTTTCCATTACTTTACAATGTCACCTATCTCTATTACGAGTGTACCTACTCATAGCAGTTCCTCTGTCCCTTTCAATTTTTTATTGTTATTTTATTGACATGGAAAATAAATAGTAATAATTATTACTGAATGCTTACTATGTATCAGGCAAATTCTGAGTGCCTTACATATATCAACTCTTTGATCTTTATAAACTTATTCGTATGTTTGTAAATTAAGAGTAAATTGGTTCTACAGAACATCATACATGGCTGTCTTTTGTACCATGTATATAAACTTCAGTGCCTAAACTTACTGCCATTTATTTATTTTATTTGCTAGGAAACTTAATTTTTGTGTCCTAGATTTTTACTTACACTTTGAATAAGTAAAAGACATAAGATATTCAGAGATCTAGCTATGCCTGTAAACATGGGAAATTATGTGACTGAGACAAAGAATGCAAGGAAGTTAGAGTATAAATCACTCNAGTTCTAGCTATGCCTATAAACATGGGAAATTATGTGACTGAGACAAAGAATGCAAGGAAGTTAGAGTATAAATCACTCTTGAGTAGGTGTTGGAGATTTGCTTGTGCGATATAAGAATGAAGGGCGTTCTTTGTAAGAAATCATTTTTATGATGCTACATACTAAATAACAAGTTTGCAAAGTAAACCACTGAATAATCACAGACAAAAGTTACCAAGTAATTCTCATTAATTCTGTTAATTCTAAAAGGATGTCCTCTCATGTGGGTCATGGTCATTCTAAAGTAGATCTGCTCTGTTTTTCACTAACTCCTATAGTTTTACCAGGAATTTTATTAAATTTAACAAACAAAAACTCAGTCATGTTTCTGTGAACAGTTTTTTATAAGCAGTGAATTTTTTTATATTTAGATGTGTTCTTTAATATATATTCCAGCATTTGCTTTGGTTCTAGTTAGAAACTGTTGTGATATCCTGATCATTCTCCCACATCTGAAAACAGGGAAAGGGCCAACCTAGAGTCATTGATCTTTTCTCTTCCTTTATTAGTGTTCTGGCAAAAGTAATATAGTACCACCTATATTATCTAATAAAATGTATCTAAGTTTCCTCTCTGGTTGAGTTCCTACCTCTTCCTCCAGGGGTTGCTGGATTAGTGTCTTCTTGGCCTCCCATTAATTTAAGGCATTCTTTTCATACATGTGTATAACACTCCCTAAAGTATTATTGGTTTATAAATTACACTTGTTGTTTCGGGGCAATAAATGGAATGATGAATGCATGCTTTGTTTAGTCACCTTTTTATTCATGAAAGGCAAACCCAAATATTCTAAAAACATTTATCTACATCAGGAATAAGCTATAAACCTTTCAGAAATGCTCCAAGTAATTCAGAAAGGAACCACTAATTACTGTCATAACAAAAAGGATTCAACAGCACTAAATGCTCATGGAACCATAGGATGTCAGAGATGGAAAATCAAGTCCAGCACCCTCCTTTTACAGATGGGAAACTAAAGCTTTTGAGAGGATAAATGACCTACACAATCATCCAAACAGTCATTCATGGTATCAATCCTAGGTTCTCTGTCTCCCGACTCCTAATTCATTGTAGCTTCTCGGTGTCATAGGTGTTGGCGTAGGAGCTACAGTAATAATATAGGCCATTTTACTTTTTCCTGAGTGTATTCTCTATGCAGATGTCTGTTTGTTAGAATGGATCAGAACCTCAAAGGGCAAGAAGCTCTAGAGAGACAACTTTACTCAAAGCAAAAATATCTTTTAAAGGTTCCAATTTTCTAAGAATGTCCTGCAAATTATTTCATCCAATGCAACATGACAATTTATCCAATGATATTACTGAGCATTCTGTGACTTCTATCAGGAATGGGTTTACAGTTCAGGGTGGGAGGAGAAGAGATGGGTTTTTGTGTAATATTAGAAGAGGAAAGGCTACCTTCCTCCTTAAAGCTGAATTCCAAAATACTAACTTTAGATCTCTACCAATCTCTCTATCTACACAAATACTAGCATATCACTTTCTCATTTTATCTTGAAAAAAAGTCAAGAAGCGTAATCCTTCAGTATTGCCATAGGCATACAATTGCCTATATTTGAACAATGTAATGTAAATGTGATACAAATTAATATCCATTGAAAAGGGTGACTAATGACACAGGACTGTGGACATTTGGCTCTATTAACTCTGCCACAGCTTGCTGTCATTATCCCATTTTTCACCTTGGACCAGTACTTATCTTTTTTTTTTTTCTTTTTAACTCGCTCTTTTGAAATAATTTCAAACTTACAAAGAACCTACAGAGAAGTTGCAATCCTTACCATATTTCCCAGTTGGTAATTTTTTTTTAAGATTTTATTTATTCATTTGACACAGAGAGAGAGATCACAGGTAGGCAGAGANCTACAGAGAAGTTGCAATCCTTACCATATTTCCCCGTTGGTAATTTTTTTTTTAAGATTTTATTTATTCATTTGACACAGAGAGAGAGATCACAAGTAGGCAGAGAGGCAGGCAGAGAGAAAGGAGAGAGGAGGAAGCAGGCTCCCCGCTGAGCAGAGAGCCCAATGCGGGCCTCGATCCCAGGACCCTGGGATCATGACCTGAGCCGAAGGCAGCAGCTTTAACCCACTGAGCCACCCAGGCGCCCCCAGTTGGTAATTTTTAAAAGTCATTCTCTTCATATGTACAAGATGTATATACACCATTGTCATTTTTCAACCAAGTGAGAATATGTTGCAGGTATGATGCTCCGTTACTCCTAAATACTTTTGTTTTTACTCCTAAATACTTGTGTGTATTTCCTATAAAAATGATACCTTCCTACAAATTATACTATCAACATCTTAATTAAGTAAATAACATTTGGGCGCCTGGGTGGCTCAGTGGGTTAAAGCCTCTGCTTTCGGCTCAGGTCATGATCTCAGGGTCCTGAGATTGAGGCCCGCATCAGGATCCCTGCTCAGCAGGGAGCCTGCTTCCCCCACCCCACCCCCCGCCTGCCTCTCTGCCTCCTTGTGATCTCTCTCCCTCTGTGAAATAAATAAATAAAATCTTTTAAAAAAAAAAGTAAATAACATTTATAAAAAACTATCATTTAGTACCCCTCCCTCATGTCTTTCTTTCCTGCTTGAATTGCAAAATGTATCATCCTCGGTATAGAGCACTGAAGATATTTTAAAAGTCTAGTTTATTAACCTATATATATCCACCAGTAGTATATAGTCTTTTTGAAGATAGTATCTATGAACATCTTATTAAGTATCATATCTATAGGTTCAGTAAATATTTTTAATGAATCAGTGGCACTTTTAAAAATATTTGCCTTTAATATGAAGCTAAGAAAGATAGTCGATTGATGGATGATGAAATGAAGATTGAAAACACAGGAGCAAATTAAGAAGATGATATTTGTCAAGTAAAAATGGCAGTCTGGACAGCAAACATGGGTTTGAGGAAACTTAACAATTTACATGAAATAGGTTTTGCAGATTTCCTTGATTGATGCTTATTCTATATGCCAGAAAGCAGAAGTAGTCTCAGGTTACATCTGATTAAAAATTAATGGACTCGATTAGTCCACTCACTGCTTATTCTATTGGGCAGAGCATATCTGGAGCATGATACTCAACTGACATCTCCATTGTATAGTCAGGATAGGAACTGACAAAGCAGAGGGACAGACAGAATGGCATACTTGTTTGATGTGAGAAAAAGATGGAAGAATCCAGGATGTAGATTGTGGAGTACTGGAGCTTCAGCATGGCCACTCTGAAATATCTGAGCAATACTATTTGATAGATGGATGGATGGATGGACGGATGGTTGGTTAGATGGATGGTTGGTTGGATGGATGGATAGATAGATAGATAGATAGATAGATAGATAGATAGATAGATAGATAGATAGTTAGACAAATAGATAGATAAATTTTCACTTCTAAAGCCAAGAACGCATTAGCACAGTATTAGGCATAACTATAAAGAGATGCTAAAAAAAAAAAAAGTATGATCTACTTGGTGAGATGTCAGTGGAAGGATTCCACAGGGTGGAGGAAGACTGATCTTTAGTCACCTTAACAACGGAGGAAAGTCTAGATAGGGTGGCACAAGTCATGTTTTATCCCATCCCTGTTACTTCTTTGTCACATGTAATAGATGTCATCAAGGCTCTGCTGTGTTGTCTAAGTTGTATTTTCTAGTGCTCTGTGTTCTATTCCCAGCATTCTCTCTCCTCTCTGAGACCTCATATAGGTTCCCCTTGAGCAGCCACTGTCTGCCCTGGTCTCTCCCTTCCCTTTCCAGTAAAGTTAATATGGCAGTGTGTCCATAGGATAAATATACCTGAATCATCAAGTTTGTGCCTTTTCAGTTAAGATCGCCTTGTTTGTTTCAAAGTATTTGGTTGAAGGAGCCATCAGTAAGTCAGGAAGGAGAATGAACATTTACTGGGTAGCTTTCATGTGCCAAGTAATTTAAGATGTTTTACATATGCATTTGCATTTGTTCATTAAGTAATTGTTTATCATATCTCTATTTTAAGGATGAGGATCAGAATAAAAATTGTCAAATCCTTTTTCCCCTAACCTCAACATGATCTGTCAAGAAGGTATTATTTGTCCCATTTTATAGAAGTGGAAATGAGGCTCAGAAGTTAGTTTTTTTGACAAAGACAGACAGATATTACATGGTGGAGCCAGGATTTGAAGGTTTTCTGTTTCTAAAGACAAAGAGTAAAATAGACAGTTTTCCACGTAACATAAATTGAAGGATGCTTATAAATGTCCTTCAATTATTTTACTATGGTTCCCACATTTCTTCTGTTAGCATTTAATTTTTTTTGTTTGTTTTTAGGTAAAAACAAAGTATTTCTTGATATTGTGCAAATGTGGGGCATTTGGGTGAGCCACTTGGTGGCTCAGTTGGCTGCATCTGCCTTTGGCTCAGGCATGATCTCAGGGTCCTGGGTTAGAGCCCCACATTGGGCTCCCTGCTCAGGGGGAGTCTGCTTCTCCCTCTCCCTTTGCATCTCTCCCCAACTCATACTCTTTCCCTCTCTTTCTCTCAAATAAATGAATAAAATTTAAAAAAATAGCATGCCATGTCCCCAAGAGTCTGTATATTAGTGGCTTTTTTTTTTTTACCTGTGAGGTTAGGGTTTAATAAAAAGAGAAGGAGAAATATAGATTGTATATGTAAACATAAATTCTGGCAAGGATGGGCAGTGAATATGGATAACCAGAAAAGCGGTTCAGCAGAGAATTTGGAGTACACCAGTGATTCCAAAATAAGGGATTAAGAAAGTACAAAAGGTGAATTTCCCATTCTTTACAGTTGCTAAAGATGAGTCTTTGCAGAACTGTGTACTGTCAGAGGCTCCATAAAGTCCTTTTGATGGCGATGATATTGAAAAATATGATTTAACTCCTTGCATGTATCTTTAAAGGTGAAAACACATTAATAAATTGAAAGTTTCATGAATAAAACTGTCTTTGGAATTACCTACCTTATTTGTGTGAATACACTCGGTGAATTTACGATGATTAATGGTAATACGATGAACACCAAAGCACATAATAATGATTTGCTACTTATTATAAAACATTGCCAATATTTTGTACACCCAAGCAGCACAACATGCAAGAAATTCAATGAAACCTTTTTAAACAAGCCATGGGGAAAGGGAAGAGCAGATCAAGCCACATATACTATCTCCAGGGACAGAGGCCTCTCTTCTATCATAAATTGATTGCTCTGGCACCCATGAAAGGCAACTGGGGCAGTTAGAGGACTGCGGAGAGACAGGACTCTCACAAAGGAAATAGAGACAGAAGTCTGCCTCAGAGGAATGCATTGTTTCTCAACCCTTGAGAGTGCAAAGACAAAACTTCCTTCAAATGAATAGCTTGTGCATTCTGGATTGCTGAAGATAATGTACAAAAACAACAGAAAAACCCTTACACCTTCAGAATAATTTGAAGATATAGAATACCCTCACTTCAAAATAACTGTAATTTTTTTAATGCACCAAATCTCAGCAGGCAATCTCTTACATTCACTTCGTTCTGCAAGGCTTTGTGGCAAATGAGTGCTGGCCAAGAAAAAACTGTGGGAATGGGAGAACAGAAGAGTTACTCGTGGGAATAATGTGGACATAAAAGCAGTGCAAGAAAGTTTAAGTCCATGCTATGTGTAAAAGTATTAAACATTAAAAAAAAGTGTCTGGATAGATCAGTGTACAGTCAAACATTCTGTAGGAAAGTGAGTTAAAAATGTATATGACTTGAAGTAACAGTCTTCAAAATACCTAGTTTCTGGAGGACTAAAAACCAAACAAAATGGAAAGGAGAGGAGCCCTTTTGAAATTAAGTGCTGAAGGGTAAATTATGTTAAAAAGGGAAATTCATCCCATAAGACCAAGAGATCCAAAAAAGTCAGAGGACACACATATCATCTCCCTGGCCCCACACTTACACATGCACAGGAATCCATTAAAGAATATGGACTTCGTGGGGCACCTGGGTGGCTCAGTTGGTTAAGCAGCTGTCTTCAGCTCAGGTCATGATTCCAGTGTCCTGAGATCGAGCCCAGCATCAGGCTCCCCGCTCAGTGTGGGAGTCTGCTTGTCTCTCTCCCTCTGCCTGCCGCTCTGCTCTGCTTACTTGTGCTCTCTCTCTCTATCTCTCGGTCAAATAAATAAATAAAATCTTAAAAAAAAAAAAGAATACGGACTTTGCTACAGTGAAAAAAAGAGGGCACCATCAAGTAAGGAATTCTTTAAGCTACTTTTATATCAAAAAATGAACAGAAAAATTTAATAGAGCTATACAGAGTTATTATTTAAAAAAAAAGTCAGGGGCACCTGGGTGACTCAGTCAGTTAAGCAGCTGTCTTTGGCTCAGATCATGATCCTGGGGTCCTGGGATCAAGACCTGCATCAGGCTTCCTGCTCAGTGGGGAGTCTCTGCTTTCCCTCTCCCTTTGCCCCTCCCCCTGCTCATGCTCTCTCTCTCTCCCTCTTTCTCTCTGTGTCAAATAAATAAATAAAATCTTTAAAAATAAAAAAGGAGAGAAAGAAATAAAAAATCAGAAAATGAGGTTCAATATACCTCAAAGTGATGAGATTCCCCATGAACAAATAACCATGTGTCAGAAGATACAATTGAGTGTTGTAAGACAACACTCAAGTAAAATTACTTAAACAAATAATAGGAATACTCTTTTGAATTAGACATTTAAATTGAAAAAAAGAAACTGACAAAAAACATAAAGTGAGAAGAAAGAAATGAGGGACACCTGAGTGGCTCAGTTTGTCAAGCATCTGACATAGACTTAGGTCATGATCTCAGGGTCCTGGGCTCTAGCCCCACTTCAGACTGTGGAGTGTGCACTCAGTGGGGAGCCTGTTTCTTCCTCTCCCTCTGTCCTTCCCCCTGCTCGTGCTCATGCTCTGTCTCTCTTTCTCTCTCTCTCAAATAAATGAATAAAATCAGAAGGAAGGAAGGAAGGAAGGAAAGAAGGAAGGAAGGAAGGAAGGAAGGAAGGAAGGAAGGAAAGGGGGTAGGAAGAAAGGAAGGTTGTTTGAACTCAGGGGAAAAAAAAGGAAGGAAAAAAATTAACTCAGAAATAAAGACTAAGGGCGCCTGGGTGGCTCAGTGGGTTAAAGCCTCTGCTTTCGGCTCAGGTCATGATCTCAGGGTCCTGGGATCGAGGCCCGCATCGGGCTCTCTGCTCAGCAGGGAGCCTGCTTCCCCGCTCTCTCTCTCTCTCTGCCTGCCTCTCTGCCTCCTTGTGATCTCTCTCCCTCTGTGAAATAAATAAATAAAATCTTAAAAAAAGAAAGAAAGAAAGAAAGAAAGACTAATTTATAAGGTGCCCAAGCACTAAGAGCCAAAAGATTATTTAATGAATCATTGAAGAACCAAGAAAACACCCAAAAGAACATAATTTTTTTCCCACAGTTTGTACAATTTATATATAGACAGGGACCCAGCCTAGGCCCCTTCATCAACCCTACAAGTAGAGAATTCTCTCTGTAAAATATAGATAATTTAGCTCTCCATACCAGTGGGGGGATGGTGAGAGGAACGATACAGGGAGGAAGGTTGAGATCTACCATCTGAGAGACCAGAAGGCAGGGCAGGGTATGGAGGGAATGAAGGCACCATCAGCACTGAGAGGCGAGGGACATCGAAAGGGACTACAGGAGGCTGGCCAGAGGCTGGGGCCCCAGGGTCTGGGGATGACAGAGTGAGGCCTCTGAAGTCAATGTTTGTGAGGGGAGGAGATTCACTAGTGTCTTTGGTAGAAACTGAAGGCACCACTGGTAGGGATGGGGGTTGCATAGGAGTCTTAGAAATAGGGCAAAGGAACAAGGGGAAAGTGTGACTTCAGGTCCAAGAACCTGGGAGCCAAGTGTAGAAGACAGAGAACAGCAGCATGAGGACCATGTAGAAGAGGCTAAAGCCACCTAGACCAGAGGGTCCAAAGGGCTTGGAGAGACTGAGAGAGTGAGCAAGATGAGCAGAAGGGAGGAGAGAGAGAAGCAGACTCCCCACTGAGCAGGGAGCCCCACCTGGGGCCTGATCCCAAGACCCTGGGATCATGACCTCAGTGGAAGGCAGACACTTAATTGACTGAGCCACCCAGGCACCCCAAGTGAATGCCTTTTCTATCACAAAGTATTCTATTTTAATATCAGAAGGGGTAAATAAATTAGTTTATATGAGTATTAGCTACTAAAAATAAAATCTAAAAATATTAACTGAAAAAAATCCTTTTTCTTATATATAAAATAAAAAATTATTTAAAAATAAGTCCTTCTGTTGTTTCAGGTATCTGTAAAGGGCACTGGGGTAGAACAGATGGTATAGGGAACAAATAGGATTTTCCAAAATACTAAATTCATCTAGCATATATACTCGTTACTCAAAGTAGGTGACGCTTCCTGAGACTGGTTTCTGGGATTCTTTGTGTTTTTTCACATTTTTGGTTAAAATCAAGGAGTGACTACATAGGGAAAAAGGAGGCTCAGTCAAAGTAAGATTTGGCAACCTTTGTTTTTACCTATTCATGTAATCCTATTAAATGAAAGAGTTATTTTACTTCCAACTCTTGAAAACAGTATCTTATGAAAATATTAATGACAACTTAATTTACAGTTTACAAAGGGCTTTGACATATATAATATCAATTAAGTCCTACAAGGTGAGGATCTGAACTGAGGTTATCAAAATTAAATTGAGTGATATTCTAAGGTTTAAGGACATGAGTGTGGCGGTTCCCAAACTCTGCAAATTAGAATCAGCAGGGGAGGGTCAAAATCCACTGATGCCTGTGTTCCACCCCCAGAACTTATGATTGGTCTGGGGAGTGTCTCCTGGACATTGGAATGTCTAAAAGATTTCCAGATGATTCTGCTGTGCAGACAAGGTTTTGAGAGTCCCAAGGTTATAAAACTAGAAAGGCACAGGACTGGGATTAATTTCAAGACCATTGGTATGTAGTCCAGTACTTTGAATGTAGAGAGTAGTAATGAGAAAGACAATAAAACTGATAGGAAACTCAGTAAACCAAACTTTCTCTCCTTTTCCACTAACTTTATGTTCATGGAGTTTAAATGTGAATGGCTGGCTACTAATAGGTGGCAATAGGTTAGTTGCTAATGGTAGAAGTGGATCAGGAGGGAGAAGGTAAGGAAAAGAAGAGTACCCATGGCCCTTATCATGGAAAGAGAAAGCCTGAATGATGTAGCGGAAAATGTCCTGGGGCCTAAGGCAGAAAGCCAAGCTATGCAGCCAACGTCAAGAATCTGATGGGGACTGTGATTGATAGCCCTACTGTCTCCCATAGAAGGAGATAAAAAGTGTTTCTCATCCACTAGGAGTGAGGAGGTTATTGAATCCAGCTGTGTGAAGAAGAAATCGAAGTTGGCCAAGATTTTCCACTTGTGGCAGGGATGGATCATGAAACATGTCTGTGGGCACTTGCCAGGAAGGAGCCTATAAGAATCATCAAAAAAAGAAAAATTTTAAAAATCACTGTGCTAATTCAGAAATACAGTGCCAATAACTTGGGGCTTCTACTTCAGCATTTACAAATTTAACTTATTTATAGTTTAGAAAGATTTAGGTAGTGTAGTTTAGTTTCTACTAAGATAGCATTTGAAAACAATGCTAATGTTAACCAAATAGTGCTGGGTATTTTTAATGCATGTGGGCAAACCTAGCCCTTTCCAAAACCAAAGAATGGATGGTGTATTGCTGTGTACAGGGATAAAATGATTTATTTTATCTAAATTTGAAAACTTTTAATATGCTTCCCAAGAAGTTATCTGATTTAGCAAATAGCAAAAACAGAAGAGAAAATAAACAGTAAACAATGTAGTGTCTGCAGCACCACTCCTACTTTGCCATAGAAGAAAATAATCATACATATATTTTTATTTTTATTTTATTTATTATTTTTAATGATTATTATTTAATTCACTTGTTAAAATTATTAATTATACTATATGATAAATAAGATTATTAATTTTTAATAATTATTATTTTATAATAGTGATAATAATTATTCCAGGGCGCCTGGGTGGCTCAGTGGGTTAATGCCTCTGCTTTCGGCTCAGGTCATGATCTCAGGGTCCTGGGATCGAGGCCCGCATCAGGCTCTCTGCTCAGCGGGGAGCCTGCTTCCCCCTCTCTCTCTCTGCCTGCCTCTCTGCCTCCTTGTGATCTCTCTCCCTCTGTGAAATAAATAAATAAAATCTTTAAAAAAAAATAATTATTCCACACCTAGCATGGAACCCAAATGTGGTCCTTGAACTCATAACCCTGAGATCAAGACCTGATCTGATATCAAGAGATGCTTAACTGACTGAGCCACACAGGTGCCCCACACACATTTTTTCTAAATGGAAATTTGGAAACTTCCAGAGTTTCTAGTCTATAGTTGGAAGCGTGAGTAGCACTTTCTCACTCACTCTCCCAGGTGTGCAGAAACTATAATTTTATTTATTTTTTATAACACAACTTAATCTCTGCTTTGAGCCTCCTAATCCTCTTGATCACAAAATATAATCATATTCACTTCAGGGCCCAAAAAATCTTTCCAGGTTTAAATTTAGTCAGTTTAGGGATTTCTTCTCTTCTACTTAGTCCCCTGGGGTATCACCTCACCCTTGGGAGCATGTATCTGACCCAAACTTCTCCACATTTATTCATGTTGGTGTTCACTGGGATGAACTGTCACCACTCTGGGTCTTAGGTATCATCTCTCTTCCAATGGGCATTCCTTGAGGCTTCCCCTTCTTACCTGGTTTCTGGACCTACTTCCATGGCACTTTCTTTTTCTTTTTTTTCTTTAATATTTTATTTATTTATTTGACACAGAGAGAAAGATCACAAGTAGACAGAGAGGCAGGCAGAGAGAGAGGAGAGAGGAGGAAGCAGGCTCCCTGCCGAGCAAAGAGCCCGATGCGGGCCTTGATCCCAGGACCCTGGGATCATGACCTGAGCCGAAGGCAGAGGCTTTAACCCACTGAGCCACCCAAGCGCCCCCCATGGCACTTTCTACTGTGAACTTCCTCCATCATGTGTCCCTGCATGGTTTTCTGGGCATGAGGAAGGTGAACTCCTTCCTTTATTCCTTTTTTGGATAACTTAGGAATCCTCAGATACCAGGAAACTTAGGCATCGTCTTATGCCCTCTGCATCCCAGATGGCTCCACAGTTAAATATCATGGTGGCACAAGGACTACAGTGTGTCTGCAGCCTCCCAGAATTCCTGTTAGAAAGCAGATCCTAGGTCTCCTGTACTCTCAGATCCTAGAACATGTCATGTACTTTTATCGCAGGACCTCAAGAAAGATCATCTGATTTTTTTTTAAGATTTTTTATTTATTTGACAGAGAGAGCGAGAGACAGACAGACAGACAGACAGATAGAAAGGAGAGAGAGCACAAGCAGGGGGAGTGGCAGGCAGAGGGAGAGGGAGAAGCAGGCTCCCCACTGAGCATGGAGCCCAATGCAGGGCTCTATCCCAGGACCGTGGGATCATGACCTGAGCCAAAGGCAGACACGTAACCAACTGAGCCAACCAGGTGCCCCAGATCATCTGATTATTGAAGATATTTGCTCTGTTTAACCTTCCTATTTTCTCTCTAATTCATATTCTCTCTTTTCAAGTCAATGGACTCATCTTCCGTTCTATAGTAGGCAACACTGGCTGTCACTTCATTGTACATTCTCACTGAATATGTTAACTAGTTTGGGTTTTTCCTCAAAAACAAGGCATTTGACCTTCAAGTGGCCTTTCTGACTAACTGATGTTTATGCCAGAAAAATAAAAACTTCATTTCCATCAGATTTGCTGAGGAATTCCATTTTCTGAAACACAAAATCATAGAAAATGGCCTAAGGTAGCTAGGAATTATGGAGATAAGATAATATGCAGGTAAATATCTAGTTTTTAACATACTGCATAATATAGTGTAACAGGTGATAAAGTTTACCACCTATGCCACTCCTTATCCAAGATCATAATTATCACTAATTAAGAGTTAAGTGAGAATAGGCAGAATATGCCCAGAGAGAACCACCTTAGGGTAGGTTGGGAACTCAAGAAATAGCAGCCCATTAGCCAATGCAGATTCAGCCAAGTGTATTGGACAGTGCCCCACAGCAATGATCATGATAGTGATAAGCAAGGTGACAGGCAAGAGACATATGCAATTGGTTAGAGTGTAAACAGACCAAGAGGGGATCAAAGGCAGGAAACCAGTACTGAGGTTGAAGCTGCAGGGCAAGCCAGAAGCCCCGGCATAAGGGATGGGAGAGCCATTCCAGAGCCTTCATGTTGAGTTACTGAATTCCACACTGGTCTTGCTTAGAGACTCTCTTGTCCAGGGCCTGAACTGGTCAAAGTCTTATTCCAACTGAACTTACACAATATAATTTCATTTTAGAAGGGGCCACAGATTATCAAAAATATCCTCCCCTCCATGCCTAAATTCTTGTTGTCACATAACAATTTCCTTTTACAATTGAGAGATTAGGCTGAAAATGGGAAACCCTCTAGAAACCAGAACACAATGACTTAGCAGAACTCTAAGTTGTCCATACCTAATAACAGGACAAATTATTTTTTAACTTGTTTTTAACAGCTTTATTGAGATATAATTAACACACCATACAATTTACCCACCTCCAGTATACAAGTCAGTGGTCTCTAGTATATTTAGAGTTGTACAATCATCCTTACAACCAATTATAGAACATTTTCATCATGCTGAGAAAGAAACCTAATGTCCTCTAGCCATTTACCCAGAATCATTTTTCCCCAGCCTTAGGCAACCACTAATCTACTTTCTTTCTCTATAGGTTTTCCTATTCTGGACATTTTAAAATTTTTAGAGAGAAAGAGAAAGAAGGGTGGGGAGGGGCATAGGGAAGAGGGAGAAGTGAGAGAGAATCTTAAGCAGGCTCCATGCCCAGTGCAGAGTCCAACAGGAGGGCTCGATCTTACACGATAATGACCCGAGCAGAAACCAAGCATTGGCCACCCAAATGACTGAGTCATCCAGGCACCCCTCACCTAGCACAGAGTTTTTCAGCTTCATCTGTGTTATAGCATGTAATAGTACTTCATTCATTTCTATTGTCTAACAATATTCCATCCTATGGATGTGCCATATTTGATTTATTCATTCATAGGACTTTGTATCATGAACACCTTCAAACATGTATGAAAGGAGAGATAATACTATAATGCATAATATAGACCTATCACCCAGCTTCCACAATTATCAACTCATGGCTAATTTTGTTTTATTTATACCCACCACCATTTTCTCTTCCCCTGTATCATTTTAACATAATTTCTTCCATAACTCATTCAATATAGATTTATACACATTTGCATGTATATAAATCATTTTAAAAACAACCACAAAATCATCATTGCACCTAAATCTTTATTATTTAACATTACCAAATACCAGCAAGTGTTAAATTTTCTCTATTTGTATTTCTTTGCATTTGATTTATTTAATTCAGGATCCAAAGTAGATTTGTCAAATTCCTTGTCTCACCTAAATTTTTTCCTCCTTTTTTCTTCTTCCTTAGAATCTATCTGTTGTAGAAACCAGGGTATTTGCCCTACAGAGTAACCATATTGTGGATTTTGAGGATTGCTTCCCTATGATGTTAACATGTTCCCACTTCCCATCTATTTCTATAAGCTGATAGTTGAGATAGAGCCTTTATCAAATTCAGGTAGGATACTTTGACAAGAATTCTTAAACAAAACAAAACAAAACAAAACAAAAAGCTGTGTGTATTTTTCTGAGGAGGTACATAAGTTAAAATAACTTATTAAATTTATTAAGTTAAAGTTTGTGTTTCCTTCTTTTTTTAATTTTAGTTGATGTTAAAATTGACAAGGGGTTCAGTTGTTTTCAGCCCTACCCATTAATTGTAAAATTCCCAAACATGTGAGAAATACATACTTATTATTGAATATCCCTGAGATTTTGTGGCTATTTGTTACCATAGCTGAGAATATACCTGACTCTTGTGAAGTGGTACACACCGTGTTAACTAACTAGTTGATTAGGGAATGTTTTCCTTGGTAAAAGTATTCAAGCTAACAAATAGAAAAATGAATGTTAGATACTTACCATTTTGTAATTCCAAATGAAATAATGTATCAAGGTAATAGTCAACAATGGCTACTAAAACACTAGGTGAAAAGCTAATAGGCTTTGGGGATCTTTTGATTTTAACTGGCTGTTGGCAGCTTTTCTCTGTGGGTGGCGGTATGTTCCATGTATATTTCTTCTTCTTTGGGCCAGCAAGCTAGTTGGAACAAGTTTTACTCATAGCCATGGCAAAAGTGCAAAAGGCCAAGATATAAATGTGGGGTCTATTAAGACTTCTGTTCAAAACTAGCACTTTGTAGCTACCCATCTCCCCCAAATTCATTTATCACATTGCTTAAGATAAAGTCAGAGGGAGCGGAAGTATATACTCTGCTTTTAATTGGTAGGAATTGCAAAGTTGCATGGAAAATGGAGAATGGGTGAAGAATTGTGTCTAATAATTCAGTCTACCACAGCAATACAAAAGTTTTCTTTCCTTATTTGCTAGTTTCCAAAGTAATGAATTGATTCACTAGGATCTTCCAAAAGTGATCAGTATTTTTTTAGTATTGTTGCCAACTCATGGATTTAATCCTATCTATATATCCAGTTCATTTTAGTCACTGTTATTTTTGTTATTCAAGTTGTCCCTTTTTTACTTGGTCTCTGGATTCTTTTGCCCAAACTTAAGAAGTCTTTGTTAGCCTCCTTGCCTTTTGGTATGAAAATATATTCTAGGCTCATCATAAACCGTTTCTGTTAAAGATCTGAAATCAAGGAACCATATTTTATTTTAATAGAAATGGTTATTTTGAGAATATATTTCAAGTTCTACATATGTTCATTGCTAATGGTTTTGTTACTGTTTCTAGACATTTTATTTTGAAGACTTTATTTATTTATTTGAGAGAGAGAGCTCAAGTGAGTGCAAGCTGGGGGGTGGAGGGGAGATGTCAGTCAAGTAGACTCTGCCTGTGCTGAGCAAGGAGCTGATGCAGGGCTCCATTTCACATCCCTGAGATTATGACCTGAGCAGAAACCAAGTCAAAAGTTTAACTGACTGAGCCACCCAGACGTCCCTGTTTCTAGACTTTTTAAATAGATAGAAGTAGAAAATACTTTTTTTAAATATATGTTTTTGTTTTTTTAAGATTTTATTAATTAGAAGATAGAGAGCATGTGTACAAGTGGGGAGAGGGGCAGAGAGAGAGAGGAAGAAGCAAATTCCCCCCTGAGCAGGGAACCAGATGCAGGGCTGGATCTCAGGACTCTGGGATCAGGACCTGAGGCAGATGCTTAACCAACTAAGCCACTCAGGTACCCCTAGAAAATACTTTTTATTAAAAAAAATGCATTTGTATGAGTATTTCTAATTCAAACTTGAAATTACAGGTTTTCACTTAAATTTTTTGATAATCTGTATATAGAGTCATGTTTGTCAAAATTCTATTATTTCTGGATTTTGAGTGATAATACAAATGTTTCAGTAGAAGAAGGAAGCATTTAAGTGAATGGGTAACTAAAAGATAGAGGTGGCTGGTTTAGTCAGTTAAGTGCCTTTGGCTCTGGTCATGATCTTGGGGTACTGTGATCGGGCCCCACATTGGGCTCCCTGCTTAGTGGGGGTCTGCTTTTCCCTCCCCCCATTAAACAAACAAACAAATAAATAAATAATCTAAAAAAAAAGATAGAGGTGTATATGTGGGACTAGGAAGGAGAACCAAGATTTACTGAAGTCAAATTCTGCTACTTCACAGTTTAACTAATTGCTGATACTCTTGATTCTGGGATATGAGGATTTAAAAGGATATGTGCCTGGGAATCAGGAACTTTTAAAAGCTCCTACATCACTCCAATATTTGACCTAAAATTAAGAACTACTAGCTTATACCTCTTCTTAAAGCATGGTGAAATTAAGAAGTAGCCACCTAACTCAATCATATAGAACAAGGTGTCCATCCTTAAAGGTAGACCCTTTACAAGT
The DNA here is from genome assembly GCA_002007465.1 of Ailurus styani. Classification (NCBI taxonomy): domain Eukaryota; kingdom Metazoa; phylum Chordata; class Mammalia; order Carnivora; family Ailuridae; genus Ailurus; species Ailurus styani. The sequence goes on from LNAC01000577.1 coordinate 945,131, forward strand.
TGACCACTAAACTTTTGTAGTTGACCTGAATTACATCTACAGGATGATAGTGAGGCAGCATGTGAAGTGATAAAGGCATTGGCTTTGGAGTCAGAGACAGGGACTGAGATTCTGTAATTTACTGGGTATGTTAATTTCCTACTGCTGCTGTAGAAAATCACCAAAAACTTTGTGGCTTAAAACAACATGGAATTTCTTATCTTACAGTTCCAGAGGTCTGAAGTTCAAAAACGGGTCTCACAGGGCTCAAGTCAAGGTATCAGTTGTGCTGTGATCCTTCATGGAGGCTATAGGGGAGAATATGTTTTCTTGCCCTTTTCCAACTGCTAGAGGCTGTCAGCATTTCTTGACGTATGGCTTTCTTCCATCTTCAAAGGCAGCAATAGCCAATGAAGTCCTTGTCACACTGAATCATTCTGACCATGACTCTTCTGCCTCCCTTAACTCCATTTAAAGACCCTTATGATTACATGTGATTACATGGGAAACCAGGGTTGCCATCTGGGTAATCCACGATACTCCCTGTTGTAATGTCAGCTGATTCACAACCTTAATTCTATTCTCTATCTTAATTCTCCTTTCCCATATATCATAGTGTATTCCCAGGTTCCAGGAATTAGGAAGTAGACATTTTGAGGGGGAGGCCATTATTCTGCCTACCACACTGCTATACCAGTTTTGGATTTTTTTTTTCATTCTGAACTTCATTCCCTTTTGTAAAATGAGCATCTGAGGTTATGTCATATCTTCCTGAATGAATGCATCCCAGTGATTCTCAAGAGTAGGAAAGAAATGGTGATCAGAACATCTGGAAAGATTTCTTGTTGGTAAAGTGTTCCCCAGGTGATATCAATATAACACTTCTTCACTATATGCTTACTCACCTTGAAGAATTGCTCTGAAGATTAAGAGAGATAATTCATGAAAACATCTGGACATGATAAGAGCCCAGTATCTATGAGTTTCTTTCTCTTTCCTTTTTTTCTTTCTTTGCTTCATTCTTTTTATAGAGAGAGACTGATACTCAAATATCAATAAAGAGTTCTGTGGATACCATGAATCAAATAATTAAGTTTTTGCCTTAGTCCTGGTTCCAGCTAGATATTTTTATTCCCCACTGAAGCTGTTCTACATACCCAGGTTACTCTTCTAGCTTCTTTGTCAAAAGCCTGTGGATATAACCCTGGGCCTCTAGGACTCTGTCTTCTAATGGAGCCACCTTCCAGATGCCACCTTCTGACTCTGTGTAAGATACAGAGATACCTGCCTCATCTTCGAATGTTGATGGTGACTAGTATTTGAATCTATGCATTGGGCAGCTCTAACTCTCAAGCACTGAGCCTTGTCTTTTGATGTACACCCCTCAGCTATGTATTCTCACTTCATACCTAATGCCCTGCCATAAAGCATATCTGCCATCAAATTCCTCCCCTGAGGCCAGAGGCAAACCATCACACCTCTCTAAAAACTTATAGTAATAACCTAACTGCATTTACTAGGGATCACAGCTTCATGGTTTGTTTTGTTTTTGTTTTGCTACAACATGTATTACCTTCTTTATGTTTTCCTCTTCTCATGTTACTTCTTGATATGTTTGTCCTGATTTTCATTTAGCAAATTGTCTAAATCCCAGTCTCTAGAATTTATATACTTAACCATATTTCATTCAGTCTTGCTCTACCATTATTAAAAAGGAGACAGGAAAAAGAAGAGTAAAGATTGCCCATCTTTAAGGTTGTCTTCAGACCTGAGCTCTACAGGAGAGGGCAAAAGCAAGAACTTGAATGATGTCCATGCATTCATGGTTGAATAAATTCAAAGAATATTTACTGAGAATCTACCATGTACTTTGCAACATGTTATTCCTACAGTTATAAGAAAAAAACTGATAGCCTTTCCCAAGAGCTTACATGTTCTTGATAAAACAGTTATCTAATGGTTATAAATACATGTAAACATTTCAAGGATGGCAGATGCTATCAGAGATGTTCCACTGCATTATGAAAGTGTAATGATAGGAACATATCTTATGGTGGAGACAGGAGTCATGGAAGTTGTAAGGAAAAGAAGTAAATAGTCCACGATATAATTTACCTTCAGGTAGTGATAACTGCTGTGAACAGTTAAGCAGAATAAGGGAATAGATAGTGGTGGGGTGAAAGGAACTTGAGTTAGTATGGCCAGGGAAATCCTCTCGGAGGAGATATTTGAACAAAGATATGAGTATCAATCATGAAGAGTGAGCACCATAAAGATATGAGGGAAAATTGCTCCAGTCAAGGGAACAGCAACTGAGAAGACTCTGGGGTGAAAGAGAAATGGCTTTGAGGTGAGAGGAAGCTAAGAATCTTTAAGAAAGGATACATCTACGATAATGTCATAAAACCAATGAAAGCCACAGCATTTATAGTCAAGGCAGGAGATAATAACTTGCGTTAAAGAAAAGCAGTGGGCTTGGGGAAAAGATGGAATGAACTGCCCTTTTATCCCAGGATCTAATATGGAATCACATTGCATTTAATTACCATTGCCTTATTCTCTTTTAATATGTACCAATTCCTCACTCTTTCTTTGTCTTTCATATGCTCAACATTTTTAAAGAGCTGGGCCAGTTATTTTATGGAAAGACCCTCAATTTGAGTTTTTCTGAAGATTGTTCAGGGTGAGATTAGACTCAGGTTATTTATTGTTAAAAGAAGTACAAAAAAAGTGATGCTGTGTCCCTCTCAGTGCATCATACTAGTAAATATTTGTAGGTTTGCCCCATTGCAGTGTTACACTTGGTTAAAGTGATGTATACCAAGTTTCTCTACTGTGAAAGTACCTTTTTTTTTTTAAAGATTATTTATTTATTTATTTATTTATTTATTTATTTATTTGACAGAGAGATCACAAGTAGAGAGGCAGGCAGAGAGAGAGGAGGAAGCAGGCTCCCTGCTGAACAGAGAGCCCTACACGAGCCTGGATCTGAGGACCCTGAGATCATGACCTGAGGCAAAGGCAGAGGCTTTAACCCACTGAGCCACATAGGCGCCCATGAAAGTAACAAACAAAGAAACAAAGTTTCTCTTTGTTAATGCTAAGCAATTCAGTGGAGGCTCTTTGAGATTATTTTATTGCTCAACAAAAGTTCTCTCACTTTTATTATCATTCATTGATGACTCTTCCTCAATCAGTTATCACCATGCTGATTGACTAATCGTGATTTTCTAACTCCATGTTTTCTCCTACATGTATTTGTTGGCATTCTACTTGAAGGAGTAGCCTTTTCTTTTCCATTGTGTATTTATTTAATTATATTACCATGAATTATTTTTATAATCTTTTATTATGACGCCCAACGTAGTAGACATAATTCTTTCTTTTAAAAGATTTTATTAGTCTATTTAAGAGATAGAGTGAGTGAGCAAGACAGAGAGCACACGAGCAGGGGCAGAGGGAGAGGGAGAAGCAGGCTCTCTCTTGCTGAGCAAGGAGCCAAACTGAAGTCTCGATCCCAGGACCTTGGGATCACCACCCAAGCCCAAGGCAGACGCTTAACCAACTGAGCTACCCAGGCACCCCTCAACCGTAGTATACATAATTCTAAGATGATCCCAAAATTATCCCAAATCTTATATAATGTCCTTTTCTTGAATGTGGAGACCCTCCTATAGAATACCGTCTTCATGATTAGGTTATATTATATGGCAGAATTCGCTAAGAAAAGATTATCCTCAGCAGACCTAACCTTAAAAGGAACAGGGTAAGAAACATTCAAAACACGGGAGGAATTTGATGTGAGAAGCTCTGATTTGTTGGCATTCAGCATGAAGAAGGCTACATTACAGGGAATGTGGGTACCTCCAGGAGCTCAAAGCAACCTCCCTCCAATAGCTGGCAGTGAGATGAGACCTCAGTACTGCAGTTCAAGGAGCTGGATTTGGCCAACAACCTGAAAAATTATGGAAGTGGATTCTTACATAGATCCTACAGATATGAATACAGATTGAGCAGCACCTGAATGTGGGATCCTGAGCTGAAGACCCAATCAATCCTGGACTCCTGCCTTAAAAAACTAAGAGTGTTGTTCTAAGATTGTAAATCTGTGGCAACAGAAATAGAAAACTAATGTACTTAAGTAGTCCCATATTTGCCCAGTGGGAGCTCTTTCAAACAAATTATTGTGTCCTTTAGATATATACACAGTTATTCTTAATGTACTTCCTTATTTTAAAATACAAACACAAAATACACATACACACACAGAGCATTAAAGCAATATTTATTTTTAAAACTTTTTATAAATAAGTGTTATACTATTATTATTTTATCTGACTTCTTTTGTATTTCCAAAAGGACATTTTTTCAGTTCGTCCAAGTTGCTGGACATAGATGAACCTCATTTTTTCACTGCTATGTATCATCCATTTGTAAAATTATGCTACAACTTCTTTTATATCGATGAATATTTAAGTCGCTTCCTTTTTAATTTTGTTACAAATATTGGGGCACATATTTTTTTCTGATCCTCCTGTAACATATTGCCTGTTTGGGATTTGTCTAGCACTACAATAGCTGGGACAAAAGATGTGTGCAGCACAATGGCCAGATGTATACCAAGGTGCTTTGACTGCTGTGCCGTGTCTTTGCCATTAATTAGTGCTAGCAAGCTTTTTCATCTTTATAAATCATGTAGGTGTAAAATATACCTCCTTCTGGTTTAATTTACCTGTCTCTGGGGATTAAGGGGATCAAGAATATGTTAATAAATTAATTTTCCATTTGTATTTCCTATTTTGTGGATACCCTTTTAAGTCTCTTGCCTGATTTTTTTTTTAAGATTTTATTTATTTATTTGACAGAGAGAGAGAGATCACAAGTAGGCAGAGAGGTAGGTAGAGGGAGAGGAGGAAGCAGACCCCCTGCCGAGCAGAGAACCTGATGTGGGGCTCGATCCCAGGACCCCAAGATTATGACCCAAGCTGAAGGCAGAGGCTTAACCCACTGAGCCACCCAGGCGCCCCTCTTGCCTGATTTCTATTGTCTTATCTTTCTATGCTAATTTGTTATTTATATCTTCTAAATTCAGTTGCTTTGTCTATTATATGTGTTACAAATCTCTTTTCCTACTTTGTATCTTCTATTCATTTTTTTAAATTAATGTGATATCTGTTATGGACTGAATTATGTCTAACCAAAATTTATATGTTGAATCCCTAGTTCCCAATGTGACTGTATTTTCAGATAGGGCCATTGAGGAGGTAATTATGGTTAGATGAGGTGATAAGGGGGGCCCTAATCCAATACGATTGGTGTCCGGATAGGAAGAGAGAAAGACATGAGAATTAGCTCTCTCCTTGCACACACAGACAGAAATAAGACCACATAAGAATGTAACAACAAGGTTCTATCTTCAAGTGAAGGAGAGATGACTCACCAGAAATTGACTGGTATCTGTGGCCTCCAGAACTGTGAGAAAATAAATGTGTTGTTTAAGCACCCAGTCTGTGATATCTTGTATGGCAGCTCAACCAACTAATACAGTGTCTCTCAATGAATGGACATTTTTCAATTTAATTTAGTCAAGTTCATCAGTAACTTCCTTTACCTTAATATTCTTTGGTTTTTTCTTTACTATAATTTCCCATACCTTATCTTATAGAGACTCTGTTTTACATCTTCTGAAGTTTCACCTTTTATGTTTAAGGATTTATTCTACCTGGAATTTCATTTTGTATAATATATGATAAAGAGATTGCATTAGATAATATGATATAAAATATATAATCATGTATGTCATTTATAATGCATATTTATTTATTTTACATATAATTTATTATACACATATAACTTTAATATGAACAATTGTTCCAGCTTGTTGTAGTCAGCTCAGACTTCTATAATAATGTACCATAGACTGGGTGTTTAAACAACAGACTATTTCTTTCACATAGTTTGAGAGGCTAGGAAGTCCAAGATCAAGGTGCCTGCAGATTTGGTTCCTGGTGAGATGCCTTTTCCTGTCTGCCAATAGCCACTCTTTCACTGTATCCCCACAGGGTGAAGAGAGAGAGAGAGAGCTCTGTCATTTCTTTTTCTTCCTATAAGGAAACTAACACCATCTTGGGGGCCTCAGTCTCACGACCTAATCTAAACTTAATTACCTTCCGGAGACCCCACCTCCAGTATCACCACATCGGGGTTAGGGCTTTATTATATTAATTTGGGAGGGGAGACAAATATTCAGTCTGCAACACAGCCCTGCTTATTAAATAATTTATTCTCTAATCCAATGCCACACTTCCCTAGTTAGTTCAGTTGTGTACTGTGTGTTGATATCTAGAAAATATTATTGTCTCAACTTGTTCTTCTGGAAAGTCTTGCTATTTTTCTCATTTGCTTTTCCATAAATTTTGGAATCAGCTTGTCAATTCCACTAAAATTCTATTAGAGTTTTGATTATAATTATATTGATGCACAGATCAATATAGAGAGAATGGTCACATTTTTATAGTGACTATCAGTAAACATTATATATCTCTCTTTTCATCTTAGCCTTCTTTTATAATTTTCTCTTGAAGTCTAGAGCGTCTTTTGTTATATTTATTCTCAGAAACCTTAGTTTTTGGATGCTATTGTAAAGGAATATATTTTCTTTAATTATATTTTCTGAATTATGCTGGTATATAGAAATGCCATTGATTTTGTATATTGATCTTACAGCTTACAGCCATGTTGCTGTACTCTCTTATTATTACTAATAATTTTTCTGTAAATGCTTTTTGGTTTTCTTTGTAAATAATCATAACATCGGAAAATAATTTGTTTTGTTTATATCTTTCTGATTCTTCTGCTTCAGTTTCTCTTCTCTCATCTTACTTTGCTGGCCTAGGATATCTAGCATGATGTTGTCTACAAATGATGATAATGGGATTCATTGCCTTCTTCTTGATTTTAAAGAAAATGCTTTAAAATATTTATTCATGAGGAAGAATATTGTCCCTGGTTTCTGTCACCCTTGTTGCTTTATCAGGCTAAGGAAGTTTCTTATTTATAATAAAAAATGTACATTTGATTTTTATACCATTCCTGACACAGAGCTCCTAAAACTCTTGGAATTTCCTATGATGAGAACAATACAGGTGTCTGTTAAAGGTTATGTTAATTAAATGACTTTTGGATAACACCTAAGGATAGAGGTTGGTGGCCAGGAGAACCAACCATGTGATTAAAGGGTTGGAACTTTCAGTCCTATCTCCCTGACCTTCTGTAGGGAAGCACTAGAAATCAAGTTCAATCACCAATGGTCAATGAATTAATCAACCATGCCTATGTAATGAAGGCTCCATAAAAAAGATGGGGTTTAGAGAACTTCCAGGTCAGGGAACATGTGGAGATTTGGGAACAGTGCAGACCCTTTCCCCATATCTTGCCCTATGCATCTCTTCCATCTAGCTATTCCTGAATTATATCCTTTTAAAATAAATTGGTAACCTAGTAAATAAAATGTTCCTCTGAGTTCTGTGAGTTGCTTTAGCAAATTAATTTAACACAAGGAAGGAGAAATGGGAACCCTCATTCTATAACTGGTAAGTCAGAAGTACAGGACACGGATATGTTGGGGCAGTTGGAATTATCTGCTCCTTAAATATTAGTAAGTTATAGCAGATAGTATTGATACCACGCCCTTAGGACTCACAAGTTCCAGACACAATGATAGTTTTTTTTTACTTTTATTTTATTTTTTTAATTGAAGTATAGTTGATATATAATGTTACATTAGTTTCAAGTGTACAACCTAATGATTGGGCAGTTCTGTACATTACATGGTGCATGGTGTAGTTATCATCCATCACCATACAAAATTATTGCAATATTATTGACTATATTCCCTATGATCTACTTTTTATCCATATAACTTATTTATTTTATAACTGGAAATTTGTACCTCTTAATCCCTTTCACCTATTTCACCCATCCCCCCACCCCACTCCCTAGATAAGTTTTTTACTGCAAGCACTGGGAACTTTGCCTGAAGAGTTTCTCTGCCTACTGGAAGCAAGGAGGGTTACTTTTGTTTTTCTTTTTTCTTTTTTTTTAAGTAGGCTTCATACCAAGCGTGGGGCCCAATACCAGGCTTGAACTCATGATCCTGAGATCAAGATCTGACTTGAGATCCAGAGTCAAACACTTAATGGACTGAGCGACCCAGGGTCCCCTTGGAGGGTGCCCCTTGGAGGTATACTTCTAAGACAGGGCAGCAGCACTGAAGAGTAATTGCCCTTGGGGGAAGCCTTCAACCAATAATAGACAGGTGTTAGTTTATATGTACCCCAGTTTCCTTTTTTCTGGAGGGAAAATTTGAAGGCATTGACTGTATATCATTCAGAGGTTTCTTCTGGGATCAGACTCAGTTGCCCACCTGCAAACCACTTACCAATTTGATTCCTTCTCCTTTCTGTCTTCCTTTCTTACTCCCTTCCATGATTCTTGAGATCATTTCCCAAAGACACTGTTTCACTCAAACCCTTATCTCAAGGTCAGCTTCTGGAGAATCCTAAGACAAAATACTTAAAAGTGTATTTTGTATGGGGCACCAAGGTGACTCACTTGGTTAAGTGTTCTCTTGGTTTCAGCTCAGTTCATGATCTCAGGGTCATGGGATCGAGTCCCCCATTGGGCTCCACACTCAGTGGAGAGTCTGCTTGAGGTTTCTCTCTCTCCCTCTCACTTTGCCCCTTCCCCTGCTTGCATGTGCACTCTCTGTCTCTCTAAAATAAGTAAATCTTTTTAAAAACTGTAAAATATCTAGGTGTGTTTCTCTTTGCAAGGATTCCTAACAATTTCAAAATGTTAACAGTTTCAATAATATTTATTTATAATAGGGTCAGATGGTCATTTATATTTTTTTCCTTTTTTCAAATTCATGTAAGTTTTCAAATGGATTGGAATAAAGTTGCTCTCAATGCTCTTCTATTCACTTTTTGTTTGTTTGTTTGTTTGTTTTGCCAGGGCAGGGCTGGGTGGGCTACACCCAAAAGAGCTTATTTATTTTTTTGGTTTTTAGTTTTTGGTTTTGTGTTTTTATTTATTTGTTTATTTAATTTGAGTATAGTTGACATACATTGCTATATTAGTTTTAGGTGTACAACATTCCTAGTCACTTTTTAATCTCTGCTACAATTTTTATGGCTCTTTTGTCAAACTTCACACTCATTTTTGCTTTTACCTTATTTTCTTGATCACTATTACCAGAGGTCTCATTAATGAATTCATTGTTAGCTTTGTGAATTCTCTCATGTGTGTCTTTATCTTATGTTAGTAATTTCTTCTTTATTTTTGAAAACATTTCTTTTTTAAATTTCATCTGGATCTAATTTGTAGGTTTTTTCGACTGTATGTAGTGTATTATTGATGGTCAGCCCTCTGTCTTTGGTCATTTGAGCATTTAAGACTTTCTTTCCCCCTATAATTACTAGTTTTCTGTCTTACAAGTTTTGGTATGTGGGTTTTTTTAATTATTGTTTTTTTCCCAAGTAATTTAAATACCTACTGTCCTTTCTACTTGGAAATATGCATTATTTAAAAGCTTATTTTAATATTTTTATGTAATGTTATGTCATCTTCTGGAAGGAAATCTGTGTTCTCCACTTCAGTATGGTTTGCATGTCTATTCAGTCAAGTTTTGGACAGTGTTGCACATATATACTATATTTTTATCACTTATTTTTCCTGCTTGTTCTGATTGCTGATTTGTTAACTCTTAAAATTTGGTGATAGATTTGTTCATATTTCTTCACAGTTTTGTAAATTTTTATTTTAGATATTTTAAAGCTATAGAATTAAATGCATACAAATTTAAAACTATTATATTATCCTGCAAACTGAAATTTTTATGTAGTAGCATACTTTATAACTTTATATTTTATATGATATTGGGGTTGCCAAATCAGCTGCCTTTCAGTTAGTATTTTCCTGATAAATCTTTTTTAATCTTTGTCTTCTTTTCTCAGTCTTATATCCTAAATAAGGATATAAGACTTTGACATCAACCTGTGTGCTTAGTCCATTTATATTTATTATAATAAGTGATCTATTTGGATTTATTTTCTTTGTAATAATTTCAACTTTCTATGTTTCATTTTCCTGTTTTTTTGACATTTTTTATTGACTTATTTTTCCTTGAATGGTTTTTACACTCTATTTCAGCTTACTCTAGGAAAAAAATTAATGTATGTTTAAGGTAACAAAGACAAAATTTAATACATTAAAATAAAATCTCTGGTCACTATGAAGTAGCAGAACAGTTCCTGATTGCTTCAGCTGTGACTTACATGTATAGCTTACATATATGCTATTTTATTTTAGTATTCTGAGGATTTTTATTATAAAATATAACACTCAGGAATACTCCTACAATAATTATAACACATTACAATATTAAAAATACAAAATATTCTAATAATAAAAAGCCAAAACCCCATTAAAAGGAAGAAAAAACAAACACTTTATAAAAGAAGTTGTAGGAGTATCTGTTTGGTCAATGAAAAAGTATTTAACATTGTTAGTCATCAGAATTTAATCACAAGATACATTTACACACTCATCAGAATAGCTAAAAATATTTAAATGACTAAAATACCAAATATTGGTGAGAATATAGAGCAACTAGAACTCATAAACATTGTCGAGAATCTTCTGGCAGTTTATCACAAAACTAAGTGTGCATCTTTCTACTCTCTAGCTTAGTAATTTACCCTTATGTATTAACACAAAATAAATGGAAACACATGCTCATAAAAATTGTATAAAAATGTTCATAACAACTTTACTCAAAATAAAGCACTGAAAATAGCCGAGATGTCCATCAATAGAAGAATGAATAAACAAAAAGTGATATAATCATTTAATGAAATATTACTTAGAGGTAACATTTATTCCCCTAACAAAGAGGAACACATTACTTATATATCCACATTGATTTCAAAAACATATTGAATGGTAGAAATCCTACAGAAAATGATACATACTGTGCATCTCTATGTATGTGAAACTCTAGAGCAGTGTAAGTCATGAATGATGGAATAGTCAGGATAATAATTACCTCTGCAAGATACGGACAGGCTTTCACTGGGAAAGATATAAGGGAACCTCCTCAGATTGCAATGTTTTATATTTGATAAGGGTTTATGTTACATGGATGTATGCTTTTGTCAAAACTCCATGAAAGTTCATTTAAGATTTGGGCTTTTCTTCGTATGTGAAGGAGAACAATAACAACAAAAAATGACATGCAAGAGTTGAACTCTGGTTGATGGCATGTGTGCTGGATTATTGGGGCAAAGAGGACTTATGCCTGAACGTTGGCTTGACTCTCATCAAAGAAATGGGATGAATGAATAGATGCATGATGGAATGTAGTGAAGTGTTTGTGATGTAGTCTGAGTGATGGAAATACACATGTGTAATTCTTTCATCTTTGTGTTTCAAACCTGTCATAGGGTGCAGAAAGAGAATAGAAAGAAAATATTGGAATTAGTCTCCTAACTGCTCTTTTTTACTTCTTCTCTTGCTATTCTATAACATAATCTGAACATAGCAGATTAAAAAACAAATAACAATTCATAACAAGTCATTCCTTGCTCAAGAGCCTCCAGTCGTTTCCCATCTCTTTCGAGAGCTACTTCCCCTACTTTTGCCTGCCTCTTTGTTTTTTTTGTTTTTTTTTTTCCCACATCCTGGCCTTCTATAACAGATGCTATATTTTCTTTGCCTCAGCTAAGTTTTTAAAAGCTATAAATAGAAAACCCACTCACATAATTAAAAAAAATTGTCATTGTATCTGAATCTGGAGAGAGTATTTGTATAGTCATTAGGAATGCCCCTCTGATGTCAGAGAGCTGGGGCTCCAACCTTGGACCTACCCCCTTTGTAATGATATGATTAGACCCCTTTGTGCTTCAGTCTGTTCACAGGAAAAAGAATGGTGGAATTAAAACAGGATACATGTAACAAGGTGGGTGTTTTTTTGTTTTTTGTTTTTTTTCAAAGTAGAATCACATGAGATCATCCACATAAAGCACTTAACATTGTGATTGGCACATTTACTAAATGTTCAGTAATTGATTGCCTTTACCTTTGTTACTTATTTCAGAAATCCTGGTAAAACTTGCCTTTAAGTCTAAATTTTGTTCTTCAAAATAGGCCATTGAATTATATATTATAAAGAGACAAAGAGAATTATGTTTGGGGTCCTCCAAAATATAAACAGAGATGAGTTTTAGAAAAAGATATAATCAGTTGCAAACTTCCTCCTTGCTTGGTTCCTATAGCTCCCTTCTGCCTCCCCAGCCACTACCAAGTATATCTCATCACCGGGCTCATATATGTGACAATGATGAAAGGGTCTGTGCTGGGAACAATATAGTGGGTAATAAATCAAGGCTGGGGGGCGGCTACCAAGCAGAATGGGAGGAGGGGGGTCGGCATTGTGAATAATCAATGCAACAGACTCTGTAAGAACATGGCAAAACATCTTACTTACCATGCTTAATAAAGCTGGAGAGGGGAAAACAGTGATAATATGGAAACAGGTTGTCAGATTGCTGGAGAGCCCTGTGCCCACATAGACAGAGCAGGCTGTGGGAGAGGAAGAGAGCTGCCTCCTCTGTGCTGGACCCAGCTCTGACCACCCACCCCTACTCTGTGCTCAGTGTCTGGGATGGTATATATGCTTCCTCCTGGCTCTGTGCCAGCAGGTTCAGGAATAAAGAGGGGGAAAAAAAAGAAAAACTATTCTAAAGGCTTCTAATTGTGGTTAAATCCAGGAATATGTAGCAATACTGCTACAGAGCAAAAAGACCCATTCTCTATTTGGAGCAACAAAATAAAAAGAATATTAAAAAGGTACTTAGATGCTTAAAATGACATATGGCTGAACTTGTTCCAGAATGATAGTGCAAGAAAGAATTCCTGGAATACTCTAGTCCCAGCCCTCTTTTCTGTATGAGGGAGGAAATTAAAGCTCAGGGAGAATTAGGTCATAAGGTCACACAAATAGTCAGTGTCAGAGTAGAGAGTAGGGCCTAGATAAGCAATTTAAGACATTAAGTTCTTTACTATGCCTTGCACTCAAGAGATACTTCACACATAGTGATCACTTTTTCTTTCCTTCAATCTTAACTTCTTCTCTTTTCAGCATCCAGAGCTTAAAGAGAGAAGAAAAAAATGAGCACTGTAGCAGGAGTCTAAAGACATTGATAAGAAAGTTGCTTCTTTTACAGACTGGTATGATCTGGGGCAAATCACTGAATTTGGGTGTCAGTGTTCTCATTTTTAAGTTGAGAAGGTAGTTTTATAGGATTACAAGTCCTTTTTAGGTCTGACATTCTTAATTTGAAGGATTCTTGTTTTCAAATTGAATATGACCTGTCTGCATAATCAAAGAGAGGGAAAAAACACACAAGGAAAAAAAAAAGTACTGTGAAGTACTATGGTATTATAATAGTGTCTTTTCCCTTGGTAGCTTTGGAATAAGTGTGTTATTGTTAAATTCAGTTGTGCCATCTTAGCAAGGCAAACAGAAATGTAATGTTTGCTAATTGAACTATAAAAATAATAATTACCTTTGATGTAGAACACAAAGTCACTCAGCAGTGAGCTCTGATTGTATAAATGGAAGCAGTTATCATCAGAGCCCAAACCAGATTAGAAGGGAGCCCTTCCAATTACATCTGAGTGGTGCGGAATGTATACAGGCATGGAGTACCTTCTTTATGTGCAAGGATATTCCCCTCAGATGCTGCAGGAGAATGAGGGGCACATGGTTACTTATGGCTCTGAGTGACCTGTGTCTGGGCAGAAGGCTAGAATTTCTTTAACATCCTAGCTTGGGGAGTGGAGTGGTGGGTGGAATAAAATGAGAAGCTGTCCAGGAGACACTCTACTCCATTCACAGGGGCCACCTGCAGTACTTGATTTAGTGGTCCCTAGGAGCTTTTCTGCCTGTGAATTTGTATCAGCTACCCTGACTGGGGACATAAAATCTACCTTCAGAAATTCAGGATGCTCAGGATGGGCTCCCAACAGTTCCTACAACCTGGCTGTTGGCTCTGGACAGAGGCAGCCAAGTGACAATGAGGCCCATCTCAGACACGAGCCAGCAAAGTCACTTGAGGAAAATGGGCATTGCCTTGGTGCATGTGGTGCCAGCAGAGCAGGTGGGGCATCAGGCACCGTGCCCTTTCCCAACCCTGAGCACAGTCACGAAATTCAGAGTGAGGGCCACAGTGGTGGACTGAGCCATGGAACAATGGGCCAGCTGTGCCCTGGAGAAATAATCCCTGAGACTTCTCTCTCTTGTCTCCTTTCCGCTTCTGCATGTTTATTATCCCTGTTTCCCACCTATACTGAGCTCCTCCTGGTCATCATCTAAGCGGTTTGTTTGTTTGTTTTGTTTGCTTGTTTGTTTTTCTCCTGAATCTCCTTGATTCAAGCCTAACAGCAATCAGAACGAAAAATGGTGCTCAAGGGATGATTGCTGATTGAGGAATTGATTGAGGATTTGATTGTTTGACTCATTTGGAATAACTTGTCCAATCTAGCTTACCACAAGTTCTCACAGAAACTTAGGAGAGAAACTATTTTATCTTCTAGCCTGTAATATGTAAGAATTTTGTTAGTGCTCCTTGTCAGAATATTTTCAATGAGCGTTTTATTATACAACAAATTTTCTTTGGAGACCTCCTTCCTCCTGCTTACAGCTCTCACTTGGCTTCTAATTTCAGCTCAAGCTGTGCACCCACCAGCGATTTCATTCCCCATCTATCTCTAGCCCCCTCCCCAACCAAATCATATCCATATTTTTTTTCCAGAATGTAAAATATAGAAACAAGCATCTGTTTGGACAAAATCAGTTTTCACTTGTGAAAAGTGGATGCTTTGTAAAATCACAGGCAACAAGAAAAATGTCAGAGAATGGAACCAAATGTTGGAGGGATAATAAAACCTGTGGTTCCTGCTTGGATGGGCTGAGGAGGAGGTTTGCTAAAGATTAAATAGACGGGACATAGTCTGACTTCAGTTGGTCTTTGAGTTCCAACATCCCTTGCTTCGTTTAGACCCTACATTGGCTGAGACTTGATTTCTCACTGTAAAAATATGACTAAGACACTCCTATCTGTACATTGTGCTATGAGCAGATATGTGGGATCAACAATGAGAAAAGGGGATATCTGTTTCCTTGTTTTCACAAAGTAGTGTTCCAAAGGACATTTCCTCTTTAATAAGAAAAGTTGTCCAGACCCTCACTTCCAAGTTCTCAATTTGGTTAACTCTAATTATGTCTGTAATGCATAGAAAGGTGTTGTATGAATACTTGGCTCTTTAGTTTCTAGGTCTTTCCATCTTTATCATTTAACTGCGTGAATGTCTTAGGCAATCACTTCGTCTTGAAAGATGTAGAATTCATCTTTGGCATGAGGTTTGAGTCATCTTCTCTGTCATCCGTTGAAGGAATGGCAAGGTAAAATGCCCAGCTCATGACAATTGAGCTCAACAAATTCTTTTTGGTTACCAACTTTTTATGTGCCAGATACCAGGCAAGATTAAAAAGGTACTAACTGTAGTCTTAGTGGAGAGGCAGGAAATTTCACAATAACTCCCTTAAAAGCATGAAATACAAGGGACAGTTGGAACAAGAGCATAGCCTCTGTAGGCTTCAAGGACTTTCTAAGTCTTTGTGTACATATTCACACTTCTCATGGCATCTAGACTGATCCCCACATGGTAAGATTTCAATACATATTGAGCAACTTTTTTTTTTTAATTGGGCACTTTGGGCCAAGCGGATAATTATTTCATATACTCTTTCAATTCACAAAACTAGATTCTGTGTCTTTAGAGAATGGTTTTGAAATGTCTGTGGGAGCCTGAGTGGCTCAGTTGGTTATGTGTCAGACTCTTGATTTCAGTCATGATCTCAGGGTCATGAGGTTGAGCTCTGTGTCAGGCTCTGCACTCAGCACGGAGTCTGCCTGAGTTTCTCTCCCTCTACCCTCACCCCAGCCTGTGCACTCATGTTCTCTCTCTTTAAAATAAATAAAATCTTAAAAAAAAGAAATGTCTTAGAATATTTTGAGCTTTCTTTTTAGAAAGGTAATTTTAGAGATAAAGTATGTTGTATTCTATCATGCATTCTATTGCCTCCATCAGTCCTAAAGCAGAAATTGAATGATGGAAATTATACAGTGATTTCAAGAGTTTGTATTTTTAGAATTACTAGAGTTATATTTCAGTAAGTTTACCAGTATAAAGACAGTACTTCTTTCCTACTAACTGCCTTTCTTCAATTCAAGTCAACATAATTCTCTCTACCACGAGCTTGGGCCTATACCTTGAAAGAACAGAGATATAAACTAAATTCTTTGACCTTAAGGAGTTTACATTTTAACAGTGCTTATAATGTACAGAGTTATGTGATCTACACAGGAATAACAGATAACATTATAGAAACATACCTAATCAAACATGTAAGTGGCAGATTGTGGGATTTATGTATGTATAATTGGCTGCATGAATTAAGACAGCTTTCCTAAAAAAGGTGGAGTTTGGTTTGAGCCCTGAAATTCCAGTAATAATTAATGTGAAAGAGTTAAAAGGAAGGTCTGACTATCATAAAACCCCAGAACAGGAATGCAAATAAGCATAGTACGATATGGTCAGAAGGTTGGAATTTAAGTATTCTTCGACAAGTTCCTCTTAATTGCACAGAATAAAGACAAAACTTCCAAGCCAGGAATTCAAATGTCTTTAAAATATGGATCCTATCCTGCCTTTCCTGTTTCATTTCTGCAGTTCCTTAATGACTTAGTATGTATCGCACTTCCCAGTCTCTATGTGGTGTATACACTTTCCCCTTCTCTTGGAATGACAGACTAATTTCTACTTTCCATTTCATTTCTATAAACATTAATAATTTATCTGTATTAGCACTGACCTGAAGGGTTCTTATTCTCCTCTGAGCTCAGTTATCATTTGTTGCCTGTATATTAATTCTTATTTTTGCATACATTATGTTGATATTTTAAGTTCTTCTTCAAAACCACTCCAAATTGGAATTGTAAACATCTCTAGGCAGGTGGACTTCTTTTTTTTTTTTTAAGATTTTATTTATGTATTTATTTTAGTGAGAGAAAGCATGTGAGCAGTGGAAGGAACAGAGCAGGAAGGAGAAGGAGGGGAAATGAATCTCAAGCAGACTGCACGCTGAGTGCAGAACCTGCAGGAAAGCTTGATCTCATGACCCTGATATCATGACTTGGCTGAAACCAAGAGTCAGACCTTAACTGACTGAGCCACCCAGGTGCCCCTAGACAGGTGAACTTCTAAAAGAAGTTCATACCCCATAGTAGGCCATATATTCTTATACATCCTAAGCATTCAATCAATAGTTGTGATAATCAATTTAGTAGCAGACAAAGGGACATATGGAAGGCAAACATCCTTTTCAGCATCTCTGAAATCTTATCATAAAATTTATCTTCTGACACTGTTTCAAGTCCCACACTGGTTTCTCATCCTGATTCTACCATAACCTCACTATGGGACCTCCACCATTCACTTAAGCTGTTGGGTCTTTAGAGTTTTCATTTGCAAATAGTTAATAAGAGTTACTTTACTGTGTTTTTCTGAAGGAAGAAAACTTGAAAAAAAGATGTAAATACTGACCCACTGCTTCTGACTTTCTCTCAAATTTCCAAAGCCAACACGATGGGCAAAAGAGTACATTTTCTTTGATGCAAATACAAACAGACAAGGGAGCTGAGAAAATGGACCTCAGTAAGGGAGGGAACAGTGACAAGAAGGCAATCTTATCATATGAAACATTTAAGTGGCTGCAGTGTTGTTCCACTTGGCAGCTGGGTCTTGATGCAACTGAGTAATGCTGAAGGCTACTTAACTTAAAATAATTCATCCTCCAGAGCGGATGTGATCTTCCAGAGCAGACATCATTTTTCAGTTTTTTATGAACTGAATTTGGACATGACCCATCCCCTAGAACTCTAATCCCTTCTCATTATTATAAGGCTTTTGTGAGCCTACTCTTCCAGACCTAGTGTGAGAATCCCTGCAGCCATGGAAATGGCTGAGTGGCTGGCCCCAGAGATAACTAAGTTCAACCAAGGAAATGAAGTTTGCAGCCCACGAGTTGGAGTCAGAACTTTTTTCCTGTGCCTGTGGCTGACTGTGGACACCAGTGTCCCATGCCAAGACAGCATTTAAATACCACGGGATGAGATACATCACTGCACAGGCATGATGCCTGGCACCCACGCTATCTCCAGATGGCTTGATGTGCAGAAATAGCCTTTGGGATCAAACTCAATGTGGTGAAGTCCAAACTCGTGATCTGTCCCTCAGGGCTTCTCTGTAGTACAAGTCCCCTCTGCTGCTTAGAGGCACAGCTCACAGTCTGTTAGGGTGCAGTTGAATATCATAAATTATCCTCTTTACCAACAGCACAAACATTTATTGAAGTCTTACCATCTGTAGAACACTAAGCATTTAGAATATATAGGAGTATGGCATGATCATTGCCCACAACTGCTTCCAGTCTAATACAAGACAAAGGCATATACAAGAAAATGTAAACATCTGTAAGAGTTTGCATAATAATATATAATTGATGTATTGATGTATGGCAAAGGTTGGATAGAATTTTCAAAGCAGGGAGCTACATCTTGAATTCTACAGTGAAACACCCAAAAGACAAACTTCATAGATGTTAATACCAGAAGTTATTTTCTAGAGCAGTACTGTCTAAGAAAACTTTCTGTGATGATGAAAATGTTCTTTCTGTTCTGCACTGTCCAGTATGATAACCATTAGCCGCATATAGCTATGAGCACATGTAATGGGCTAGTGTGATTGGGAAACTGAGTTTTAAATCTTAGTATAAATTTAATTTTAATAGCCACATAAGGCTAGTGACTTTCCTATTATACAATGGTACAATGTATTTCTTGAATATCTATCAGTGATCTAGCACATGGAAACATGGACACAGAGATTTTGAATTAGGTATATTCAAGGAAGGGGTAAATTATTTAGAAGCTGTCCTAATTCCTAGTCCAGGAATATCTTGACCATGACTTTATATTGACTCCTACCAGGAAGAAAAGCACCATTCTCCCTACATGGAATAGGCGCAGTTGCTCTCAAATGAACATTGTGTTGTCTCTATAAGAAACTGATGGTCAGTAGACTGTACTTTCCATGAGGGCAGGGGCATCATCTCTCCTGTTCACTCCTATATCTCCAGCATTTAGAAGAGTACATGGCACCTAATAAGTGAACAGTAGATATATAAATGAATTAGTAAATAGATGAATGGATAAAATGTTCCATGTATTATTCTACATATTTTGGCTCAGTGAATGGAGCTAACATTTCTAGTAAACATTCTGTTATCTGGATGAGAACTGCTGCTCACCTGCAGGATGGGCATGAATCAAGCTGCTTCTAGCATGGGCCTGGCACATTTCAAGTGCTCAGTCAATATTTATTGAACAAACTTGCTATGTTTGTTTCTGTAATTGCCTCTCCCAGTTAACCATTTGTAACAGGAATTCCATCCTCTTATTTTTTTCTTATCCCATGGAATGCCTATTACAGGAATTTAGCACCTCTGAGGTTCTTTAAACTTTAATTGAATTATATGGGCAGGCAAAGGCATATTTGAGCAGTCACTGCTCTTTCAGAGGTTACAAAGTGGAAGAGACTGGACATCGTTTACCCGTTTTCATAGGTTCATTTCTTATGGAGGTTTAGCAGTAGTTACTTTTCAAGATAAAGAACATAAATTTCTACTTTGCACAGTTAGAATTTGGGAGAGGGCTTGTAGGTGGCTCAGTGGGTTAGAATTTGGGGGGGGGAGCAGTGTGAAGTGCCTACTTCTATTTTTATAAATTGTAATGTGCTATTTCTGCCTCACCCGTCCTCCTGTCTTTCTACCACTTCTCTTTTAAAAGGTTTAATAACTTCTCACATACATCTTTTATATAGATAAGTCAAAATGTATTTCTGTGAAAACCAAGAAAAAGAAGAAAAGAAAAGCTTTCTGCAATCCTGGTGCTTGTGATATGAACACACACTGATACACTTGATCTCTCTCAGTGGAACGGGCACGGGAATTAACCCACACACTGGCACATGAACTTCTTGTTCCTGCCAAACGTGTCAGCCGAGATGGGTTTGCTAATTTATTTATGGGGACATATGTCAATGTCACTCTGAGAAAATGGTTCCAGGACACACAAAAAAACTGACTGCTGTCAGGACTGACCTTATGTGTAGGTGGACTAGCCACCTGCTCACTCACTTCTTGGGGGATTAGGGGATCCAGAGAGCCCTGCCTCATCTCAGTCCTTGCTCAAAGAGTCTTTCTAGCTGAACTTCCCATGGCTTCCATCTGAGTAAATCAGTTCCCCTAGGAAAGAAGTGTGCCCTACTCTGCTCCGGTAGTTATTCTCCACTAAGTATAATCAGAGAGCAGGTTGACAAGGGTTGGAAGCAGGTACAAGAATAAAGGGGTGATACTTAACACCAGGTCATAGGTGGAAGGGAGGGGTATAAAATAATGAGGCTGGAGGCCATAGAACTTCATTGTCTCTAGGGATTTCTGAGACACACCAATGAAGTGTGAGCAATGTAAAAGGTGCATCTATTCACATCTTAATTCTAAGTCTCAGATGCATCACCCAATGTAAAGTTAGTCATTTTGCAGCACTAATGTCAGTAAAACAATTTCCACATCTCTGTTTTATGTTCCATATGGGGCACAGTTTTCCTGCGGGTATCTGAGATCCTTCTAACTTTCTTTAACACCTAGGATCCAAAGCTGCTCACACTCAGCAGGCAACAAAAGAGGTACCTGTCCTAGAATCTTTGTTTGCCTTCATGTCTCCCATTCAATAGAACCATTGTCGCTGCCTCTGTGATCACAGAGTCTCTGGACCCTGACTGTTTGGGCTTTTGATGTCTACCTGCCTAGCTGACTTCCCTGGAAAGTGGCCTCTGACCTGCCAACTTCCTGTACCTTCCAGCCCCCACTTGTGTGACCAAGCCCCCAGCCCTGTCTCCTCCTGGTCTGCCTGAAACTGTTGCTGTTCCCTCCTCAGCATGGCACCCAGGGTCCTGCCTGAAACAACAAAAGGACATCAAAGCTTTACTACAAGGCTGAGACAACTGTTAGGATTGCTATCTTCCCCGATAGTCTGGTGGCAGTGGTCCTTGTGGGAAAGGAGGTAGAAAGGACATTAGAAATAGTGGCAGAAAGGCAGAATCTAGTCTCTGCTATTGTCAGCTGCATGACCTTGGGTGATAGACTTAAACTCTTTGAGCTTCAGTTTCCCCATCTATAATTGGGTGATATTAATATCCACCTTGATGGCTCTTGGGAGAATTAAATGTTTGAAAGTGCCCAGGACAAGTCTTGGCACATAGTAGGTAATCAATATGAAGGAGATTCTTTTCTTCCTTCCTTAAAATAACTAAGCATGAGGCCCAGGTGAAAGTTGAGATTAGCTGATATCAATTTACTCCTTTGTGCTAGGACCTCCACTTTTTATAACTCAATTCTGTAGGCATTGCCCATCTATGTCAAAGGTTCCCCTTACACAGTTTGGGCAGAGAATCTGTGAAGATCTTTGTTGCCTGACAACGCAAACATTGGGTTCCCAGAATTTTTCCCCCTGAATTTAGAAATCTCAATAGATGCATTCATTAGTTCACAACTGACAACACAGCACCAGAGAAGAGATGTGAGTGAAGGGAAACAAGGCAGTCGTGGGAAAAACAAACAAGGTATAGGGAGATATATGTTAAAGACCATGAAGATAAGGAGAAATATGGGGAAAAGAAATATTAAAAGCCAGGGATTAGTGGAAGGAGAAGGAAGGAAGGAAGGAAGGAGAGAGAAAGAGAGGGAAGGAAGGAAGAAAGGAAGGAAGGAAGGAAAGAGAGAAAAAGAGAGAAAGAGGAAGAGAGAAAGAAAGAAAGAAAGAGAAAGAAAGAAAGAAAGAAAGGGGGAGGGAGGGAGGGAGGAAGGATATATTAGGAAGGAAAGGAAAATGGGAAGAATGTGGAAAACTCAGAGAAGATAGAGGTTCCTAATATGATTAGAGAGGTTACCAGATACTGGTAATTTAGCTCCAAGGTCTCTCCTTGCAATGATTTTTATAATGGAAATGGCAGTGAAAATAAGAATCTAAACTAAAAAGTGAAATCAATTCTCACTTCTTTCAAGAACCTATTTTTTATCTTTCTGTTCACAGTCGTTTTGTCTTTGCTGAATTTTTTTAAGGCTTACCTTTCAGCTTCCAAGGTAACACCAGTGTCTAGCTAGCCTTGTGCTGCATTAGGTTTCAAATACCCTATTCAGTCTCCCTGTATAGTTATACAACTATCTAAGCCCAAAGACCACGTGTTTGTTGTACATTGCTGTGCATGTAGTTAGTGGTTAACAAACCAGGCAGAGTGTTAGCTCTTTATTCAAGCATCAGTGTATCCTCTGGTATAGTTAATGAATGATTAACTAACAGCAAATTTTCAAAAAGGCTAGTTTGCATATGGTACCTTTGGTGTGGTGCACAGCTTTCTCTGGGGCTAAGGAAGCCACACACAATGGAAAGGAGAATCTATATAGATAGGATGAAGACTATCTAGCCTGTCATCCAAGAACAGTTTCAGAGGAGACTAGCTTTAGTATTCCAGATACTTCTCTTATAATCCTCACAACCAAGTTCATGTCTCTAAAGATGTGTTTGTTGTTATTGTTTGTTTGTTTGTTTTAAATGTAGTCAGAAGTTTCTTTCCTTGGGAAGATGCTCATACAATCAGAAAAAACAGGCTAGTGTCCCGTACAAGTAAAGTAGTCAGTAGTTTAAACAGCCTACTTCCCCATCTGCCATCTTGAAATTCTGATACATTCTGTTTTAAGGAAACTCTCATGGTAAAGGGAACACAGTAATTTATAGTATTAGGACAGGAATTTAAATTTCACTGTCTTTTCATTTCCATGCTTCTTGTAAAGAATCAAATGGCAAGAATGGAATGAAGAGTGGATTAAAAGGCCTATCTAAGTGAATTTAGATAAATTGGGTAAACTTGCCAAGCTTCAGTTTTCTCATCAGCAAGATGGCAAGCATTATGTGAGCTAACAAATTTAAAATCACAGAACACAGCGCAAAGTTCATGATACAAGCTCTGTGAATGTTCATTCGTATATGTTGGACTGTTTGTGTATGCATTCTTTGTCTTATAGGTGTTATTAAACATGGCATTGTTGGGACTGAGGTGTTATCTATTTAGTCCAAGTTTCTCAAAAAACAATCAGCATCTGAGTTTGACAGTGGTGGTGGTGATGCTGGAGGTGAGGGAGACAAGGAAAAACATCTCAGCACACCAGATAAGATTCTCCAGTGAAGGAGAATTTGTGTTTCTTTTCATCCAGAAAAGAAGAAAGACTTCATTTTTTTTAAGATTTTGTTTGTTTATTTATTTATTTATTTAGGAGAGAGAGCATGAGCCAGGATAGGGGCAGAGAGGCAGATTCTCCATTGAGCAGGCAGCCCAAGGTGGGTGGGACTCAATCCCAGGACCCTGGGATCATGACCTAAGCTGAAGGCAGACACTTGACTGACTGAGCCACCAAGATGCCTAGAAGCAAAACTTAAAATAAATATTAAAGGTAGAAAGTCTTCCACTTTATCCATAGATAAAGTGACTATATTATTAACACATTATTCCCCTACAGCCCTTCATTTTGTTGAAACCTTTCCCAATTATTATGTGATATAATAAAAGAAAACTAGATTCAGGAGGTCTGGATTTTAATCCCAACTCTGACATTTACTAGTGAGTTGAATTTCATCTGTTGAGTTAACAACTTGGTCTGTTGTCTAAGTCTCAGATTTCCCACATGTAATACGAGGGCCCTCTGCTGAAGGATGATGGTTAAAGACAGATGAGGTTGATCTATCTGGATGCCTTGTGTGTTGCCACCAATACATGATTGTCTATGTAAACCAATAGTAATCTCTATGAGGAGAGGGAGGCTAGTGGGGTTCTTTCCATTTTCAGATGACAAAAATAAGGATCAGTGAGGTTAAGTCTTACAGATTAGTGGCAGATCATGACTGGCACTCAGGATGCCTGATGCCTAATTTAGAGCTGTCACCTCTTAATAACATATAGTACAGTATTCATTGTTTTGTGAGTAGGCATATTGGAAGTGTGGAGGTCCCGTGTCTAAATAATGGGAAATTCCTATTCTGGATTATTAAATGCACCTATTCATTTTCAACTTAATCTCTTATCCCCACCATTGCATCAGCCCCAGAGGGTACAGAAAAGTCATCTCTAATCACACATCTATCTTGGGAATGGCCTCCACTTGCCTGCTGAATTTGCTAGACCACTAGACCCCTGGTTTTACACCACTTACATCTGGTTTTACACCATCCCTGATCATAGATTCATTTCCTATTTCCGTATTTTCATAGAAAACAAAATACAATTGTCCCATCACATTTTATACCTCTGAGATCATAAAATAACAGTAATTACTATTAGTCAGGTGTCCATCATAACATCATCATTGGGTGAGCATACCAATCATAACTGGGTCATATATATATATATATATATATATATATATATATAAATGAGTTACAGCAGTTAAAAAAATTGAGGGGGGGGCGGTGCCTGGAGGCTCAGTCGTTAAGTGTCTGCCTTTGCCTCAGGTCATGATCCCAGGGTCCTGGGATCAAGCCTCACATCGGGTTCCCTGCTTGGCGGGAAGCCTACTTCTCCCTCTCCCACTCCCCTGCTTGTGTTCCCTCTCTCACTGTGTCTATCTCTGTCAAATAAATAAATAAAATCTTTAAAAAAATTTTTTTGAAGGCAATACTAGAGCAACCTTTCAGTAATGCTGACTCATCACTTCTCTTCATGGCACAGAAGACAATATTGTTTGCAAACGCATGAACATTAATGTCCTAGTAGAGAAGCATTGAGAAAAGTCAGACCTAGAATAGCATCAAAAGCCTCCAAAACCAGTGTATATTACCTATGCTTTCTTTTCTACGTATATGCAGCAGAGATTTTCATAAAAATCTATGGTTAAAAAAAAATAATTAAAAAAAATAAAAAAATAAAAAATCTATGGTTAAATAAGTCTAAAATAATTTTTTCAATTAAATTGAAAATAAGAAAACAGTGTGTCAGAGTATAATTGACAATTTTTCTTTTTCATTCACAAAATATTTGTTCCTCTTACATCTTACAATAGATGTCTTCCAACATGATATGATGTTTGGTGTCTTCTACTAGCAATTCATTCAGACTTCCTCTTCCAGCAGCTGCCTTGAGCACACTCTCAAGTGATGATTCAGCCTACAAATATGATGGCAGTGCCCTTTGTAACTTGGGGTGAGAGAGCCCTTTCCACTAATTTTCCTCATACATATCTAGTTAGGACAGCCCTCTGTCCCAGGGTAGGGTCATTTATATAGACTATATGCAAAATTTTTTTGTAATTGCTCCTTCAAATACATTAGATTTATTTTACATTGTCCCTATAAAGAAGAAACAATGTAGACAAGATAATTTTAGAGCCAGGTTCCTTGGATTTCTTATCTATAAAAATTAATTTTAAAATGTTTTGATTTGTGGGCATGCTCAAAAGATTATGTAGGATAATTCACATGAATATACTTATTAAAAATAAAAAAATTATACATTAAAAACTTACTCTTCAATCTTACTGTTTTGCTTTCTTATTTGTGTCTGCAGATATTTTCACTAAAATTTCTAACACCAAAATAAGACTAGTAGACTTTTTTTTTTTAATTTTTTTTTTTATAGATTTTATTTTATTTATTTCACAGAGGGAGAGAGATCACAAGGAGGCAGAGAGGCAGGCAGAGAGNAATATACTTATTAAAAATAAAAAAATTATACATTAAAAACTTACTCTTCAATCTTACTGTTTTGCTTTCTTATTTGTGTCTGCAGATATTTTCACTAAAATTTCTAACACCAAAATAAGACTAGTAGACTTTAAAATCAGTTAAATCAAATAAAAACTTGATGAAAACAGCAGGCCAAGGTGCCTTTGCTAAACTGGAAAGTTATGAAGAAAGTATAATGAGATTATATGGAGAACACAGCCCCTCACCCCTGCCCCCCTTAGCTTCCATGTTTGAGTGACCACAATCTTATATAGATGGCATCCAACTCTATTTGAACTTGCAAGGACTAAGGAGAAAGGAAACTCAAAACCTCAGTCATGGACTGCCAAGATTTTGAAATATTATTAGACCTTGGATCATGAATCCGAAGGCAAAAGTGAATCAATCAATTCAATCTTTATGTGCAAATCACTCTGCTAAAACCAACAAAAAATATCTTGATCTTTAGACATCAAGACAAATGATTGAGAGGTAGTATGATTGGAAGTAGACATAATAAAAACAATGCCTTATGTTTATGTAGCTCCCTAAAATTTACAAAGGAATTTCACAGTCTTATTTTGTCCTCACAATAATTTGTGAAGGAGGCATTATTCCCATGATGGATGAGAGTGATTAATCATTTCCTCAAAGTCACACAGACTAGTTAGGTGGCAGAAGATAGGGACTCTGGATAATTCACTGGTGCATCTCCAATACCTAGCTATTAGTGTGATATGTATTTTATGTGACAAAGGAGTATTTCAAAGATCATGAGGTAGTGTAATTCTTTTTTTTCTAAGAGTTATTTATTTATTTTGAGAGAGAGTGCACAAGTGTGTACACATGTGCATGAGTTGGGGGAGAGTCAGGAGAGGGAGAGAATCCCAAGCAGACTCCCCACTGAACACAAAGCCCCACTGGGGACTCCATACTCATGAGATCATGAGACAAGCAGAAGCCAAGAATGGGACTTCCAAACTACTGTGTCACCGAGGTGCCCAGAGGTAGTGTAGTTCTGTTGATTAAAATAACTCAGTAGGCTGCTTGGTTAGGGAATGCTTCATGGAAGCCACGAAGCTTCCTTAGGGACAGAGAAGGTGGGAAAAATTCTGTGCGACACATAGTGACATATAGATATTCCATATCCATAGTGGTACAGAGATATTCCAGGTAGAAGGAATTAAGAAAACAAAAGCAAAAGAAGCAAGAAATTGTGTAGAAGACTCCAGTGGATTCGTGTATTGGGTCCATCGCTTGAATTCCATTGATCAAATCCATGCATGACCCTTGACTTTTATAATTTCAGAATGAATCATTGACTTGACCAGGAAGCAAGTGACTCGACCATCTGAGTCACAGGGGGCCAGGATGAACTGGTGACATTGCGAGTAGGGACATATCGTTGGATGCAGTGGTGTAGCTGTAATGCCTCATGGGTAAAAGTGAAATTAATAAGCAGGATGTAGAAACTACTTAGTCTGTAGAAAAAAGAAATAATGAAACCGGGGACCCTGAACATGCCAAACTAGTGCAGGGCTGTGGGGTTTGGCACCTGCCTGCCCCTGCTGTACATACATACCCGTCAGCATCCATAGCTAATAAGCAAGCAGAGGGAATGACAGGCTTTACCTAATGAAAATGGCAGCTATCAGTCTGTGACTCAAAAGGTCTGGCTCCAATTCCTCTTACAGTTGACGATTTGATCCTTGTCGAATCAGTGGGGTTGTAACAAGGAGGCTATATCTGAAAGCTGCCAAGTGTTCCTTTTAAATCCTCTCCAACTTTTTCTTTTTGTGCTTTTCCACAGAAAACTGTGGTTAGTTTTAATAGTTCGTGTTTTCTACTTTATCTCTCAGGAAGGAGTGTCATTCTTTACTGAATACCTATTACCAATACCAGCATCAACTTACTATTAGAAAATTTCAAAAATGTCTAATTGGGTCAGTGTTTAACTCAAGAATGTAATGATTTTTGCCAATGATCTTATTTACCTTTAAATTTTGTTTGTCATGTAGACGCAAAATCACAATGTGTGCTCATCATTTATGATCTCATTGTACACCATGTGGCTTCTAGCTCTGACCTGATTGGTACTGAAATAAATTTAGCTTCAGATGGTTGTTTTTCATGACAGGCTCCCTTCCACAACATATAGGGCTTGGAGAGCAAGAATGAACAGCCACTTAACTATTATGACTTAAATGGGACAGCCCAGAATTTCAGTTATACATTACCTGCGTGCTCTGAAATGTACCGACTGTACTGGCCACACCTTGGACCCGTCCTCCTCACTGTCAGAACCTCTCCCATTTTCTCATCTCTAGTTCTCACAATTGTAAATGTATGTTTTTAACAATTAATGTATATTTTTCAATATTTTAGCAGATTCCTCAAGATTTTCAACAGGTAGAATGGGAATGTTCATCTTATTTTAGAGATGCAACATTTAGAAAGACAT
This sequence comes from Ailurus styani, assembly GCA_002007465.1. Lineage (NCBI taxonomy): Eukaryota > Metazoa > Chordata > Mammalia > Carnivora > Ailuridae > Ailurus > Ailurus styani. The sequence continues at coordinate 973,586 of LNAC01000577.1, forward strand.
TTGGAGACTAGATCCCTCTACCTGGCTCTGAGTCTAGTCCTCTTTCAATCACTAATATTCTGTGATTCTTTTCTGTAACTATGACTTAAAATCTGGTCAGAGAAAGCTATAAAGGAAAGGAACATCAGAGATCCCATATGAAAATAACTGGGGTCGCAGCAGTTTCCCAAAAAGCCAACAGCTAGTAAACCAGGGAAAAAAGCATCATAGCTCAGGACTTTTGTATTTAAGTGCAGTGAGGTGGGCTTTCTATTCACTCTAATGCTGGATCAGAAACCAGTAAGAAAATAGGGTAGCCTTAAGACACACCCCATGCGGACTTTTAAGAGTAACCCAGCAGTAGTCAGATGACCAGCAGTGGAATGGTCAGCTTGTCTGCTCTGGATTCTTGAAGAACAGCTTCCTCTTGAAACAAACAGCATAAACATGAAGTGCTTACAAAGAAATCAAATCAAATCAAATCAAAGCAACATTTGACTCCTTAAAGAAATGTTCTTGAAGACAGCAGCCAGCATGGCTGTCATGTAGGGATGTGTGGCGTGCAGGCAGCCATCCATTCAGGCCACTGGCTACCAACAGCTGACTCTAGGAGTAGTATTTGAATCTGCCCTGAGGGGGGCCAGAGCCCACAGACAGCTGGGCCATCTGTTCCGATAATACCACATTACTCTCTACACTCAGTAATGAAGGCTCCTGAGTAATCTTTCATCAGAATGACTTCACAGCATTAAAAATGTATTTCAATACATAGCTTGTTTAAATATTTAACCCTCTTCGGCTTTGAGAGATTGATTCAGAGCTGCAGTGTTTATATGGGCAGGAAACATTGATTTTCATATGCATGCATGCATTAATTCAGGAAGACTTGGGCACACACCAAAGGTTTTGATAAATGGATCTTTAAATCTCGGACTTTAATGGAGAATATTGGTTTGCCGCCCAGATCCCATCCCTCTGCCAGTATTTAAATATTTTCAGTTCTCATTTCCCGATGGCGAGGGGGGAGAGTGAGTAGATGAACAGATTTTAGAGAATTATTTGGGGTAAAGTTTGTTTACACAACACACACACATGCACACTCACGGAGATATTATTCACTTTGCTGGCCTGCAGTGGGAGCTATTTGTGCACAGGGCTATCCAACTTTTATTAGATCTGTCGTCAGCTCACCTTTTGCTGATACCTTGTCAATAAATTTGAAGACTGCCGTGTATATTCAGCACATGCAGGGCCTAGGGACAGAAAACCCTCTTATGAATTTCTTTATAAGGTGACATCATTTAAACACATTCCAGTACCCAGACTTACCTTATTTATTCTACCTTCCCCCCTCCCTTACTTTATTGAGCCTCCTATGCTGGGAGTTGTGGTTAATTCTGACCATCTTTGCAAACTTAACCATTTTGCTGGATTTGAAAGACCAGCCTTGATGTTCAGGAAGATCATCATAAGACATGAAAGATTTCCCTCACTTTCACCACCTAGGTGCTGGATAGATAATCATTATAACACCACACATGCAATCCCTTCATCTGTATAGATTGTTAGTCCATATTACCACCTTCATCTTCCCTCCAGATATTAGCAACAGTCCCCTGAGATGTTCAGCTAGCATTATCACCACTGAGTGAAAACACAAGCATGCAAGAGAGTTTAAACAACTTTTCCAAGAGCAACAAGCTGGTGAATAGGTAAGCTGGAGCTACGACCTGGCTTTTTAAATTGTCTGCCGTGTGGGTGGATACTGTTCAGTCTTTCAAAATACATATCCGTGGATTAATGAACACTCTTAAACCAAGGTCTGTTGGTCGCATATTAAATCCCAAAGTTCTGCCACTAGGAATATAGCAATAAATAGGGTAGAGTGCCTCTTCGAAGGAAACTGGAGAGAGAGAAAAGGCTTTGGAGCAAAGAATTAGAAAGTGTTTGTATGCGCAGAGTGATAGAGATACAATGGCTATAAGGGAGACTCTCTGCAGAGATGATCAAAACAATGCATTAAGTGTTAACAAACCCCAAGTGCCAACTTTCTCCACCTATTCAACAAGAAAGATCCACTCCTGAATACCTAAGGTAGCCAATGAAGTGCTGAATTAACTTGCCTCCCGTGCATCTAAAATGGTGTACCATTTTTGGAAGAAATGAGATGTACCATTCTTGGAAGAAGTGAGAAAATGATTGTTCATCATTTTCTTTGTTTTTTGGTTGACTCTAGGAGGTAATTAGTGAACTGGATTATGAAAAGCTTTCTAAAAGAAAGAAGAACTGAGTTCTTTAAATTTATCTACAGAATGCATACACAGAGTTTCAAAAAACAGGTAGTTATTAATGGCAGTCTCATGCCCCAGTGCACCCCCTCTACAACCACTCTTGCTATGTCTTCTGGAAATAACCCCCATGTCTCTAAATATAGTGCATATTGTGCTATATATCTTGTATTGATTTTAGACATTCCTCATACAGCATCTGCATCTCATCTTCCACATACATCAAAAATAGTAAGCCTGTTAGTTAAAACAATAGTTATATTAACATGGTGATATTTATACTAATAGTGTTCACTACAGTCTAGTAAAATATATTGTCATTGCCCTCTCTTTCTTTATAGCGGTTTACTTTCCGTCAGCTTTCTATTTGCCATTCCTCTTCTCTCTTGCTCCGTCCAATAAACACAAATCCTATATTTTTCCTAAACCTTCTACCATATTTGATATTCTGTTATCTCTCTATCCCTTGAAAACTTCCCTACCAGACCTCTCTATCCTCTGACTACCATCTAGACCTACACCCTATCTCTAAGAATGTTTTTTCATTATAGTCCAAGGAATTCTCTTAAATTCTCCTGGAATGATTATGTTTGTTCCTGGATATGATGTCTTAATTTTTCCTGGTTGACTAACTGTGTATTTCCAGAGCACATCTTTATGTTGCTTCTCACATAACATTGACTGGTAGGTAATTTTTTCCAGATTCTTGTTTGTTTTTATTTTATCCTCATATTTAATTGATAGCTTGGCTGGCTACTTAATTCTAGGTTGAAAATAATATTTATTTAGATTTCTGAAGATATTAATTTCTAGCATTCATTCTTGTTATTTTGAAAATATAATCCATATAAATTATTACTTTGCATATAACTAATAATTCTATCAATTCTTCCTATTCTGAAACATCATGATGATTTGTCTTAGGGTGATTATATTATTTTTCATTATGCTGAGCACCAGATGGACATTCTTCTTGCAATGCAGTGTTCCATACCTTTAAGTTTTTTAAAAATTACCTGTTATAATTTCTCTGATACAGTTATTTTTTATTCTTATACTTCCTTATGCTCTGGACTATATCTGCTGTTTAGGCTCTGGATCAATTATGTAAATCTTTTGCCTTTTCTCTCATAGTTTTAATTTCCACTGTTTTTGTGTTACACTTCATGGAAAATTCGACATTATCCTCCAACTTCACTTTGTTTCTAAAAAATAATATTTTACTTTTGCAAAAACTTACTTTTTATATTAAATTTTGTTTTATTTATCTATTTTAATTGAAGTACAGTTGATACACAATATCGTATTAGTTTCAGGTGTACAACATAGTGACTCAACATTTATATACATTATAAAGTGATCACCACCATAGGTGTAGCTACTATCTGTCAGCATACAAAATTGTTACAATATTATTAACTATATTTACTATGTTGTACATTGCATATCCCTGTTTTATTTATTTTATAACTGAAAGTTTGTGCCTTTTAATCCCCTTCCCCTATTTTGCCCACTCTCTCACCCTCCTCTCTTCTGGCAACCACCAAATTGTTCTCCATATCTGAGTCTACTTCTATTTTATTTTGTTTGTTCATTTCTTTGTTCTTAGATAGCATGTATAAGTAAAATTATAAGGTATTTGTCTTTGTCTAATGTATTTCACTTAACATAATACTCTCTAACTCTATCCATTTTGTTACAGATGGCAAGATTTCATTCTTTTTTATGATATATAAATGTTCTTTATCCATTCATCTATCAATGGATATTTATGTTGCTACCATATATTGGCTGTTGTAAATAATGCTACAGTAAACATAGGTGTGCATATACCTTTTGAATTAGTGTTTGCATTTTCTTCAAATAAATACACAGAAGTAGAATTGCTGGATTGTATGGTAGTTCTAGTTTTAATTTTTTGAGGATCCTCCATACTGTTTTTCCATAGTGGCTGCACCATTTCGTATTCCCATCAACAGTTTACGAAGGTTCCCTTTCCTCCGCATCCTTATTTTTCGTCATTTTGAGAATAGCCATTTTGATAGATGTGAAGCAATGTCTCATTGTGGTTTTGATTTGAATTTCCCTGATGATTTGTGATATTGAGCATCTTTTCATGTATTTGATGGCCATCTGTATGTCTTCTTTGGAGAAATGTCTGTTCACATCATCTGCCCATTTTTTTGTTGGATTTTTTTTTATATTGAGTTGTGTAAGTCCTTTATATATATTGGATATTAGCTCCTTATTAGTTCTAGTAAATATTCAACTTTAATTGCCTTAACTATGGATTTTGTTCTTAGTATGTCTGAAGATAATAATGAGGAGGGTGTTTATTTTTTTGTGGTTCCCTATATTATTTATCTCCATCAGGCTAATATTTTTTTCTTTCTTTGAATTCTTCTAATGTATTTTGGTGATCCTTCAGCTTCCAACCACCTTTAGGCATGAGGCATACTAAGGCATGTGACAATTGAAAATTAAGATCTTCCAATAGATATGACAGCATAATTTCTTTCAGTAAATTACCTCTGTCTCAAATGTATGAAATGACTAATAAAATAATTTTTAAAAAGAAAAATATAGCTTAATTAAAAACAACATAAATATCTCTGTGAACCAAAAGGTAATTAAAAAAAAATACTACAATAGGTGGGACTAAAGTTCTGATTTCTGAGTATGTGCACAGGAAGTGGCAAGTCACGTAGGTGAAGGGGAAGGAAAAATGTCCATGTATATGAACCTAGGTCTGAAGGTTGGGTGGGCTCCCTCATTCATAAGAAAAAGAAGCTGAGAGAAGTTCTACGAAGTATTTCAGAGTTTGTAGCTCAGCCTTCTGACCAGGAATTGAACAAATATGTTAGTCGTGTCTGCACAAGCAGTAGTAACTAACTTCTCCATGGGAAAGGAGATCCAAACTGCCATTTTAAGACTCAGTATTGGGTCTTTAAACTGGAGTTAGGTGCAGCTGCAGAACCTCTATGATGAGGAGGATCACTGAAAAGGGTAGGAGAAACAGAAAGGAAAAAAAAAACTAAATAAATCTACAATAGAAATACAGAAATATAAAGTGAATCTAATCCTGTGACTGCCAAAAAACCAAAAAAAATCAACAGAGTAAACTCCAGATGAAATCACTGCTGTAGAACACTATGGCAAAACTTTATAAATAAATATGATTGCAGTGCTCAGAGAAAATGGGAGGAACTACATCCATTAAAACATGTTCACAAGATTCTATGTCACAAAGCATGGAGTGAAAAAAATATTGGTAGATTTTTTTAAAGTGCTCAGAAATCTTAGAGATAGAAAATGAGAAAATTAAATCAAATTTTATAAATGAGATAAATTTTATACTAAATAAAGTCCAAGAAAGAGATAGCGAATATGAAAATATTACTGAGGAATTAATTCAGAAAAAGCAGTTGAAAGATATAGGAAACAGAACCGAGAGACTCTGGACTATCTTTACTTGGAGTTCTAGAAAATGAAGAAGTAAATAGGAGAAGAGCATATTAGAACAGATAGCGGCTAAAAGTTTTATAGGATTAAAAAAATGGTTAATTCTCCAATCAAAAGTTTGTTCTTTGTGCTAAGGATTTTACATTATAATGAAATTTCAAAACACCCAGACTAAGTAGAAAATCGTAAAAGCTACTAGAGAAAAGAGGAATGGCAGTTAACCTAAAAACAGGTGTAACTTACTTATTTGCAACTTAAATTTCTGTCTGCTTGGCTTACAATGATGTTTGAAGCTGAATCTTGAAGTGTCTTAAAACACACAGCCGAGAAAGTATTCCAAGCAGTCATTGAATGGAGGCCAAGTTTGTCTTCAGATGCCTTTCTCTTTACCCTCTCTACCTGGGCTGGCCCAACTTTCTCGTGTACCTATCTCTCCAAAAAGAATGCTGAGTTATCTGGTGTTTCTTTCTCAGGGTTTTTTTGTAGACAACTGTCCCATTGAGAAGTACGAATGAATTCATGGAACAATCTTAATGTTGTCGGCATCCTTTCCCAAAGTGAGATCTACAAGAAGTGACCTGTGACCAAAAAAGAGGGCTCGGTCCTCTCCTGTCAGTTTGAGAAGTATTGCATACTGTATGTCTTACTCTTAGAGATACGTAATTCATATAAGCATGTTAAAGGCTATGCAAAATCCTTTGTTAACAAAGCCACATAACTTTATTTTATCGTTTTTTTCCAAAAGTTTTGGACATAGGACTCCATTTTCTTTCTTTCTTTTTTTTTTTTTTAAAGATTTTTTTAATTTATTTATTCATTTGACACAGAGAGAGAGATTACAAGTAGGCAGAGAGGCAGGCAGAGAGGAGAGAGGAGGAAGCAGGCTCCCTGCTGAGCAGAGAGCCCGATGTGGGCCTCGATCCCAGGACCCTGGGATCATGACCTGAGCCGAAGGCAGCAGCTTTAACCCACTGAGCCACCCAGGCGCCCTCCATTTTCAAATATACAATATACTGTTGCCCATGCCCCGGAACATATGTATTTTTTAAAAAGATAATGCCTTGGGGCACCTGGGTGGCTCAATGGGTTGAGTGTACCACTCTTGATTTTGGCTCAGGTCATTATCTCAGGGTCATGAGATCGAGCCCCACATCAGATTCTGCACTGGGAATGGAGCCTGCTTAGGATTCTCTCTCTCTCCCTCTGCCCTCCCTGTGCTCATGGGTGCGCTAGCTCACTCTCTCTCTCTCTCTCTCTTTCTCTTAAAAAAAAAAAATAACGCCATAGCACACCAAGAAAATATTGTGATACAGTAAAAAAATATTTTTTTAAAACCCAGTTGGGAATGATAAAACTGAGATTTTAATCTGCGTTCTGCCACAAAACCATGTGTTAACTTGTTCTCTAAAAATAAGATGATAGTTCTTTATCTTTTATAACTTTAAGATTAATTTTTATGAATAAAACATACTATGTCAATGACATATGTTAAACTAGAGTGGCTGATGCTTTACTGGAGGGTGAAGAAGTTCTTTCTCTATTCTCTGCAAGTGGCACATGCTGCCAAACACCCTCCTGGCTTCCAGATGGGCTGGACTTTGTGCTCACATTTGACCAGGCGAAGCACGAGAGGACTGAGGTTTTGGAAAGGAATCATGGAGGGAAACAATCTTGTTTGACAAGGACCTTTTTGTTGCGTTGTTTGTTGTGCTTTGTTTTTGTTTTGTTTTTAAATCGAGAAAGCCTGTGCTGAAGGGCAGCTTTCAAGATAGTTGTTCTCACAAAGTCTCTATAAAGTCTGTATGAAACTGACAAACCTCAAAGTAGACCTGGGCTTTGTTTCCACAAACAAAACAAAACAAAACAAAACAAAACAAAAAACAAAAACGCAAGAGTCCCCTGAATCTTGAGAACCCTTTAGGAAAAATTGTTTCCTGTTTGTGTCACTGAGAAGTAGTAACAAAGGTGATAGTTCTTGGACCTAAGACTTGGCATTTGAATGAGCACAATCTAAGGTCTATATGTAGATTGGCTGTTGAAGCAAAGCAACTTAATTATTACAAACAGGGGAAAAGCCATGGCAGGGCACATGCTAAGTACTGGAAGAAGGTAAGTTAATTGTAGTATTCAACAGAGCAAGCTAAGTACAGTGTCGTGGAAAGGTATGCTCCAATCTCAAGTCACACTTTAAACAAGTAATGGATATGGTGCAGGTTGAAGTAAAGAAGATCTACACAAGTGGATGGTGCAGAAAAATGGTATAAGATTCAAATTAACAAGAAGAGCAATCAGGGACTACTTAATTGGATCAGAGATAAAGTCTCTTAAGTTTTGGCTCATAGAAATGCTCCACTGGACATTTGTGCACACCATTCCAGGTCAGAGTTGCAGAAACAGTATAAGATGCTGAAGTAGAATTATCAAGTGTTGGAGGGATCAGATGGGAAAGACAGTATGGATCCAGTGAATACTCTAAGCATTAAGCTAATTTAAAGCAGTCAGATGCCATCTGAAGATCCTGGCATCTATCTTCCTTCATGATCTGCTCTTTATGCATTGTTTTATGCTTTACGGTTTGAAGATCATTCTTCCTGATAGATAAAATGGAAGTAAAATAAGAGATGAATGATCATTCTGCCTTTGCTGTCATTTGTAACAGTACCTTATCTACTCTAAGCCATGTTCTTCTTCCTGCTCTGTACAAAGCAAAAGTCATCATTTTCCTGAATCCAGCATTTTTTCTGGCTATTCACCTCCTTCTGGTTTTTAACTTCCCATATGAACTTTGAAAGATGCAAGGGCCTCTTTCTTATATCTCTTTGTTTGTATGTCCCTCTTTCTGTCTTTAGTTCATGTCCTTTAGAACATGAGTTCATCAGATAATTTCCATTGTAGTTACTCTGCCCTAGCAGGGAAGAATTGAAAATAGAGAGAGAAAGTAAGAATGTATGTAATAAAACTAATGCTTTCCCCTTCCAGGAGATGAATACATATATCAAGCATCAGGAAAACATATGTACAAATTAGCAAGTATGACCACTGCTATCGAGTCAGTATAGCACTGAGGAACATAAAAATAAATTTTGTTTTCATTGCTGCCTCTCAGAACACTTCTGGAAACACATCTGATAACAAATAGGAGGCATAGAGAAGAAACCAGACAAAGTCTACACAGAAAACCATAGTGTTCATATTACATGCTTGTTGGTACCCTCACCAGACAAATTAGAGGAACTAGGTTAACCAGTAAAGAGGCCGTATTTCTTCCTCAAAGTTATTAATTCCAAGATGACATGGTCATTTTTCCCTCAAGTTCCTGTCACTGTAACCCTCCTTAACAAGATTTCCTGTTTATCATAATCAGTTATATGGAATTTTATTGTTTCCTCATCCTTATGAAAGGCAAATTTATTAGCGAGAAGAGTCAGGAAAATGCCATATACTGGCTTTTGTAGGTGTAAACCTCTAATAGTTTAATTTATGGATTTATTTATTAATTCAGTTACCCAACAAGTGACATACATCTCTTAAATTTTTTCAGTGTCCTAGGTCGACAATATCATTGCCCTCATGTAGGTTGAGGTCTAAAGAAGTATAAAAATTACACAAATACTTATGTGATTAATTGCAGTTGTGATAAGGGCTTTGGGGAAAAGGTAATTATTCTATGATTACAATTGTTAGGAGGATTTAAGCTTATCTGAGGGATATTTTAGCAGACCCAGCTGATGGATGAATAGAGTTAGCAGGGAGAAGGGAAGGGAGAGCACTATAATAAGAAAGAGTAGTTATGAGAAGGTCCGGAAGCAGGACAGAGTGTGGAATATTCCAGGATTGATGGAAGTCTCCTGCAGTTGTAGAATAAGGATGAGTTTTAGAGCAAGGCTTGAGAAAAGGCTTAAAAATAGTGTAACATATGGAGATGTGTTGAATCACTATGTTGTATACCTGAAACTAATGTAACTTTGTGTGCCAACTATACTCGAATTTAAAAAATCCTAAAAAACAAAATTTCTTACCAAAGGGGAAAAAAAAGAAATAAAGAAAAGGCTCAAACATTAAGTAGGTGTCATATCCTATAAAGCTTTTCAGCCTATGTGAAAGCATTTAGAATTTATTCTAATCCCAATTGGAAGGTATTTAAGAGTTTTAAGCAAAAAAGTATCTTGAATGGATTTATGTCAAAAAAATATTGATAGGTTACTGTGCAAACAAAGATGTGGGAGAGACCAGTTAAGAAGCAATTAATTGTAAGAGGCCAGAGGAGATACGATGCTATGATGCAGACAGGATGGTAACAATGGAAACTTTATATTTAGACTGCAGTATTGCAGTACAGTTAGAATAGCCAAGGCATGTGAGTAAGAATAACTGAGAAGACCTTAGACCTGCTTAATTGTATTTACATTGAGTACACTAAAGAGCTACTGGTAGAAGAAACAAGAATAGAAACAAAAAATGTGTTTGGGCAGGGAATAGTTAACATGGATTGGAGGGGAAAAAAAGAAAAATGTTGGGAAAATCTAGAGATGGATGAAGGAACAATATTGAGTTAAGAACCACCTCTCTCTCTCTCTTTTTCTCTCTCCCCTCCTGTACACACACACATTCTCACAAATCTCTCTCCCCCCTACCTTACATGCAAACAAACAGGATGAGCACAATTCATTAAGATTTTTTATATTTTGTCATGTTTTTTGTGTGGTTTTGAGAATAAAACTTGAAGTCTTAAAGTGACTGATTTTTTAATGAAAAACTGGACTGCAACTGGACTAATTAGGCAAATCAGTTTTATGCAGATTACAGGTAGCACCAAGCAATTGATTTGATGTGATTTTTAAGGGAGAAAAAAATTTCTAGTATAATACTCAGATTTTTTGCTTAAACAATTACAAAAACTGTGGTATCTTTTGTTGAAAAAAATATGAAAATATTTGAGAAGTTCTCTATTTGCCTTTCATTCTACACTTTAGCTTCCTTGTATGTCATTTTTGTGGTCTATATTAGAAAACTGATAACCATATGTTTTGCCTAGTGATTTTTGGTGTAGCATCATCTCACAATATCACTCTGGTTTTCTTTTTTACTTAATCACCAAAGTGCTTTCCACTCTACGACATCAGATGAATTTGAGGATTTCTGTTCAGGAATATAATAGTTTCTTTGATTGCAGTGCTCTTTCTTTCTTTCTTTCTTTCTTTCTTTCTTTCTTTCTTTCTTTCTTTCTTTCTTTTTTTTTCATGTCCTTTACTTAAACAGCTTTTTTTCTTTTTAAAGACACGATCTTCATTTGTCATCATCTAACCATTTCCCTGGCCTCATGAAATTTCAGGGACACTTTCATCACTACATGTACATCCTTATGTCAAATTTTAAATTCATTCTTTGGGTAATAAGAATTCAGCACATTTATATAACTGATCATTCTTTCTCTGTTCCTTTTTTCTCTTTCATTTCTTCCTCTTCTTTCTTTCAACAAAATCTACTGAGTGTCTGCTTTGTGCTAGACATTGTCTAATCACTAGTATTATAAAAATGAACAAAGCTTATTTGCATAAATCATCCTAGTCAGAAGGGAAGAGAGAAAGAAAATAAACATGAAGTGAGTACATGAAGATATGTGCTTTTCAGATAAATAAAATAGGATGATATCAGAGTGACTTGGAAGTTACTTTAGATTGTTTGGGAGGTGATATTTAAGATGAGAATGTTGGGGCCTCTGGGCGACTCAGTCGTTAACTGGCTGCCTTTGGCTCAGGTCATGATCCCAGGGTTCTGGGATTGAGCCCCACATTGAGCTCCCTGCTCAGCGGAAAGCCTGTTTCTCCCTCTCCCAATCCCCCTACTTGTGTTCCCTCTCTCACTGTGTCTCTCTCTGTCAAATAAATAAATAAAATCTTAAAAAAAGAGAGAGAGAGAGAATGGAATTAATAGGCCAAAGAAAATCCCATGAAGGTCATCATGCAGAGCATTCCAGGCAGAGGAGATAAATATGAGAAAGGTCTAAGGCAAGAATGACCTTGGATTTTACAAAGAGAAAAGGAACCTATATAACTGAATGGTAACAGGCAGGAGAGAAGTGGTTGGTCAGGGTCATTGTATGGAGAGCTTTCTGGGCCTGATCAGGGGTTTGAGTGTTTACCCAGTTGGGATGGCACATCCTGAGGCTGCTTTGAACAAATGAATGGCATAATCTGATTTACTCTTTTACAGAGTCTGTTTGCTGGCCTTTTTGAGGATAACTGGAACATGGACATGTGGAGAAGAGTAGATTTTGATTTTGAGAGAGGTAAGATGCTATTAAATCTTGAATTAGGATATAATGGAGATTTAAAGGAGTGAGCCAATTTAAGAAATGTTTGGAGGAACAATCGATGAGACTTATTGGAGGAAATATGGTAGGTAGAGTAAAAGAGAAGCAACAAGGATAATCTCTAGTTTCTCAACTAATACAATGGAATAGTTTTGTTTTTTGTTTTTTAAAGATGGGGAAAGTTTGGTTTGGGGAAGAATTTTTTTTTGAAGAATTAGGAGTTGCCTTTTTCTCTTTGGGCCAGGTAAAGTTTGAGGTGGCTATTAGACATTCATATAGAATTTTTAAGTTATCAGTTGGATAATCTAGTCTGGAGTGTAGGAAGAGCCTAGGACAGAGATAATGTTTTTGAAGATTATTGTAGAGATGCAAAGTACTGTTTTTGAGAATAGATACAGTCAGTCACCCAGGTCACCTAAAGGAGAGTGGAATAGAAATGAGGAGAGTGCCAAGGAAAGACCCTGGAGCACACCAGTATGTGTGTGCTCCAGGATATCTAGAAGAGGCCCAGAAGCCTGGGGAGATAGAAGCTAATGAGGTGAGTGAAAATCCTGGGTAGGAGGACAATGTTGTCTCCATTGTGGAAGCCTGAAGAAAGAAATGGTATTTCAAAAAGGAGGTATCTTTCAATATTTGATTGTTGCTGGTAAGTCAAATGATACAGAAACAGAAATATAAGCATCAGTGCATGTCTCATGGAACATTAATGGTCTTCTAAATAGATTGTCTTGTGTTTTTACGGGGAAATTGTTCAGCATATCCTCATCGACTAAATACCTTTTTTCTTGACTCAAGGTCTCTTCCATTGGTAGTTTCATTAATCACCTTTTATTGTTGTTGTTCATTAAAATCATCTAAAAAATAATCCTAAGGATAGTAGTTCTCTTCAGGGTAGGAATGACCCCTCCCAGTTTCTCCTATTTCTTTGATTTGTACTCCTAAGTATATTTACAAAAATGAAAAGAGGCTGGTAGGAATGACAAGTCAATATGGGTTTGTTTTCTGCTTAGACTTCATGGAAAACATAGCACTTAGGATCACAAGATTTGGAGTCAGACCAAATCAATATTAAATCCCATTTCTGACACTTATTTTGAGCCCTGGGGTTAAACTACTCTACCTCTCTAAGATAACATCCTCAAATGTGAAATAGGGTCAACAAAATCTCCTTCACGGGGCACATTTGAAGATAAAATGAGATAATAAATGCTAAGTGCTTAGCACAGTGCCTGGCACATGATAAGTGCTTCATAAATGTCAACTACTACCAATAAAAATGAGGACTCCAATTTCAAAACTGGCTAGAGAAAGGTGGGGAGAATAGGAATCAGAGCAGAAAAGCATGAAGGTACTATGGGAGGTTGAATAACATGGGCAAATATAGGGGGATCAGAAGAGGAGTCCATTTTAACTGGAACAGACATTACTCAAAGGGCAGACTTTAGAAATCCTATTTCATTATATCTTTGTTTCTCGGTGAAGCCACAGAAGAGGCATGGGCTTGCCTCCAAACCCTCAGAACAAAACTCCTGGTAAAAAGCATTTTTTTATGGCATTAAAGAATGCCTACTCGATAATGAGCCCCTCCCTGAGTTATCTGTGTCATAGTTACAGGTCAGCTGCAGCTCTCAAAATTCTCTCCTCACAGTATGTCCCACACGCAGTTTTAATTTAGCTCTTTCCTTTCTCCTCCTTTTCCTCTCCACGTTGTCTAAGTGCTAATAATAATAATTCAATTTAATAACATCCATCCTCACAGAGTACTCAAGCCCATCCAGTCCTCAAGGACACCTAACCCTTCCCAGGCTCACCTCTCAGCTTCTTTATCACACTTGAAGCACATCATAAACTACATCTTCCCCAGACCTTGTCATAAAGGGTGAGGCCGACATTGCAGGAATGAAGTCAGGGAAGTACAACCTTGAACTGTTTTATCTCCTCTCCTCCTGCCCTTCTCCCCGCCAACCCCTGCCCCCCCTCCTCCTGCCTTTCCCTCTTCTCTTTGACCAGTACTTTTCCTTAGCAGCCAGAGAAAGAAAAAACTTTAAACTCTTGTTCCCAAAGGGGCTTCCTGGAATGGTTCACTTTCTGTTTGGCAATTGAAGCCCAATCTAATATGAATGATACTCAGCATTGATAGCTGCCTCAACAGTCATTAATTTGCTAATAGAAATTGCTTTTTGATGATGCAGGTCAGGATGATGGCCTCTGGTTTGTGGATAAAGAAATTGAAACATGAAATGTTAAATGTCTTCTACACAGTGACAGTGCTGAGAATTATTCAGGGAAAGGACCCACTTGTCTGGCATTCAGCTTTCTAAAAACTTTAGCTTCTTGGGATATAGGAAAAGTAAAAGTTAAACATTTATGGACAGTAAAAATAATTATAATAAAATATGCTCGGAAACACTCATGCACTTGATTCACATAATTGTGCTTGATTCCTTTATTCTTGACACACATTAACAGTATTGTCTATTTTGCTTCCTGGTACATTAAAAAAAAACCTTAAAGATAAAAATTGTTTGAAATGGTAGTTGAAAATTATTAGACACAATTTATAAGATGAACATTATTATTGTTAAATCTTTATTTTTATCATTTGAACCCTACTTTTGGCCACATTATGGGCAAGAAACCTAAGACTCAGAGAAGCTGCATCGTGTAAACAAGGTCACACAATGAGTTCAAGGAAGAAACAGAATGTAACTTCTGTGTATGTAACTCCTTGCTCTGTGTGTCTGAAAAAACAAGGATAATATCCACTACATGAAATTGCTTTGAGATCTTGTGTGAATGTATAATAAAGAACTATAGAAAGGTAAATAGAAAAGATCTTAGTTTTTCACAAATTCCTAGGAAAGGAGTAGAACATAAGGTGTGATTAGTACCTTAATAAGGACTAATTGACAGCCAGAGGGAGATTGGCCAGACTGGACAGAGAACTGTGTGCTAATGTAGACTATGTTCCTAACTACCATGTAGTGCAAAAGCCTTTGCTCTGAGGTGGCACATTTTCATTAATTCTGTATTTATCAGGGTCCAATCTGTAATACTAGTTTATAGACATTAGATTGTATAAGACTTCTTGTCACCATCTCTTGGTATACTTCTGCAGCATTTCACAGTTTTCTGTGCCCACTGATGGATACACACTAGCCAGCCTAGGACCATACGGAAACATGATCCTTCCAGGGATTTGGAAGAGGTACACCAGCTGGGTGTCAGATTGGGAAATAGCTACTGAAGTCTTTGGTACTCTCATATTTTCTTCTCTCAATTGCAGTATCTATTAGAGTTTTCTACGTTCAGAGGTCTTAAGCTGTTTTGCTTTCTACCATTATACCCTATATTGACAACGTATCTGACAACTTTTGCTGAGAACTTACCATTTCTCATTGAAATGGAACTGATCATATAATTCGCTTTTAAGAGCAGGGAGCAAAGGGGCACCTGAGTGGCTCAGTCGGTTGAGCATCCGACTCTTGGTTTCAGCCCAGGTCATGATTTCAGGGTCCTAAGATCGAGCCCTGCATCCGGTTCCATTCTTAGCAGGGAGTCTGCTCAAGATTCTCTGTCTCTCTAAAATAAATAAATCTTAAAAAAAGAAAGAAAGAAATAAAGAAAAAGGATTAGGGAGCAAATATAGCCATATATCTTGAAGTGGATTCTGTGGTACTGTGGTACATGGCTCAGGTCCTCTCATCTCCTTTGGGGGTAAAGCATTCCTTCTTTCTGGTCATGGGAATCCTGGTAGCTGACAGCTCTCAGATTAACCACTTAGCGGGAATTGCCTTGACGTGAAGAGGGTCAACTTCGCCAAGGTCCTACCCCTTCCCAAGAGCATCCCACATCCAGTAACCTGTCCATGTTTATAACCTGTTGCATGTATATAACCCTGGTTCCCTTGTTCACATGTGGGAGAATTCCGAAAGGCTATTCCAGGTCAAGAGATCTCATAGAATTGTCCCAATGCCTTTGTTGTATATATTTCAAAGTTAACTTTACCCTATACCCAATTCTGCATCTTTTAATCTCTCTTAAAAGTGGTCCCTCAAAGACTAGAATTAAAATGTATTCAAGTATGGGTTTGCTTTTCTTGCCTGGCAGACTTGATTCCTCACATACATTTCAAAACTTGCTTCCCCCATTGTTTTCATACAACAACAAGAGACTGTATCCAGCATAACACTGTATTCTACCTAAGGAGCCTCTTTACAACAGAGACGTGTATATGGCAATATACACATGATCATGGGTGGGATCTGCTGGTTCTGTCATACTCCATACTACCCAAAAGATGCCACACCAACAGAGCGAGTTGGAACTGAGGCACTAGCTTGGTGACGATGCCCTGTGAGAAAGAAGTGCCATCTTCCAGGACACATCAAGGATCCTAACAGCTAATATCATGTGTCTGGGATCCGAGAGGTAGAAGTAGGAGGCGACCACTTACTATCAGTTTCAGTGATTCATTTGGGAACTGTGTGAGATCCCAAATTTTGTGTTCTGCAAGATTACAGATTCTCAGAAAGGGAAGTCTTCCAGCAGGAGAACACAAATGAACACCATCGAACTTTAAGGTATAGCTTCATCTCCATCACTTCAACTTCATTGTTCCAAGAGGCTAGCAGGAAGGCAAAGCAAGGGTTCTGGACCCTGACCATCAGGAAGAAGTTATACTATGTAGGCAGAGAAGAGTATGTTGGATACATGGGACATTCATTTGGGAACTTCTTGGTGTCACTTGGCTCAATTTTGATGAATATCAGTTGTAGTCTTAGGACTACAGTAACAGGAACTTAGTTCATCCCACTAAACTTTATTGTATAATTGCACAGGAATAGAGGCCCATCAGAATCCTGAAGGATCTTATACAAAGTATATCTGAGTGTAACAAGGGGTTAATTGGGGAAAATTATAGCAGATGCTATCATGTGCTGCACAGATGCCTACCCTTTAAGATAGAGGCACTGATTCCTCCAGCCGCTGGGAGGGTGGGCTGTTGACAGCCTTCACCTTAGTTGCTCTCTGAAAATTTCCCTGCGGTGAACAAAACCGCGCCACGCAAAGGCACACTTTCTCCTCAGAGACGTATCTAGTGGTGGGTTGATGTACATCCCCACAACTATCTCCTGACAGCACTTCCCAGTACATCTGATGCCTGCCAATCTTTGCCTCACAGTTTGTTTCTAGAGGATACCAACCTCAACATACCTATGTATCTACTTATCCAGGGAGACTTGAATCAAAATGAAACAAAATGAAATAAAACAAACAAACAGAAAGCAATACCTTTGTCCTCCAAATAGAAGTTTCAACACAGGAGGAGTTTCCAAGTGTTTCTACTGTCCTAGAAGGAAAAATATTTGGGGAAGGGGATACTTTAAGGAGGACATTAAATCATACTTTCGCTTTACTGTTCTAAGTGTAATGCAAGGATTACCAGCATCAGCATTACCTGGGAGTTTGTTAGAAATGCAAAGTTTCTAACTGTATCCCAGACCTACTGAATCTCAATATGCATTTTACAAATCCTCAGATGGCTTATGTGCATATTAACATTTCAGAAGATTTTCTCTAGAACAGTGTTCTTTAATTTCTTTAATTGTACAGTCTGATCATTTAAAAAAATTAGTATGCACTCATACTATTTATAATATTATGTGAAATAATAAAACATAGCATTTATTGTTTATTATATATTTACCAATTATTACATGTGGTAGTATATAATATAAAATTGATATAATATCTATCATTTATAATGACATTTTATACAATGACACTAATATGTCATAAACATTTTTAAAAATGCAAATATAGTGTCTAAAAAGAATAAAGCAAAAATAGTAAGGGCAGTTTTCATAGTTTACCCTCAGTCCTCAGTGGATCATCCCATTAACTCCATCATGGATGTGCATGTTCTGTGTTGAAGATCACTGCTCTTTATACAGATACCTCAGTTCCATGCATTGGTTAAGGATTTAAGAGAGAGATTAATGGAAATCTCAAGATAAGGAAAACTCAGGGGTTGCTTTCTCTGTGGCCTGGGAGTGGAAAGAAAATTAGAGTGGTAACAGTAACCCAAAATGCCACCATTTCCAATAGCTCTACAGATTCAGGGGATAAGGAGAACTTCTTCTTTATTCTCCATTCTGTATGATTCCAGTCCAAGATGTTCACCAAACTTGTCCATTTTTCACATGGGATTCTTGCTATTTGCAGGTATCTCATTGAATTTTCAGCAGCTGCTTAGCAGGTCATTTCATTTGTCAGGTAGATGAAGGTAATGAGAATTTATCAGCCCCCAGTTCAGATTCACAGCTGATCTGTCACCATGCATTTCTATAAATACTGCTCTTATTTACTCAGGATGCATTTCAAATTAGCAGGAGATTATACACACACATATTTTATGCACATATATATACATATATATTTTTTTATACACACACATACATTATATATCCAGAGAAGGGCTTGTAACTCCATTCCTAATTTTTCTGGCATGCCAAAATGAACCAATATAGTGAGGCTGTGAGTGCCTGAATTGACAACTTCAATGATAATTGCATTAATGCTGAGGCTCAGGAGGTTGGTATGGAATCAGTTCAGGACCCCTGGTGTGGGAGCTGAGCTCCATTGTTCTACAAAGAAGAAAGCACCCTATAATTTCTCTGAAAGCGGAAGGGCAGCAAAATGATATTGTTTAGAAACTGCTCAAAGTAATAGCCACTGTGTCAGCTGCCTTGTCAGCCTTTCTGTCGGCAATGGAATGTTGCATAAGAATGTTGTTCTCTCCAAATGTGAGACAATTAAAGTATTTGAGTGATTCAGGAACATGGGGTCTAAGGAAGGAAAGCAAGAAGCTTTGTTTTCCGACAAGGAAGTGATGCAGGAACTGATACTAGCAATACTCCAAATGGTTCAATATTCTGTGTGGATGGTCAGAGAACATTTTTCTGGAATGTCTGAATTAGATGGCCCCGTGAACAGTCATGAGTAAAATGTTTCCTCAAATGAGGTTTTCATTCTGAACCCTATTAGGGATACGTGGAGGGAATAAAAAGTGTTTCCATTCATGATGGTTCCTCAAGTTCACTCTTTGTTAGTCCCCAACTCTTTACAAAGGCAGTAATAATGAATCTACAAAAAGAGAGAATCTATGAGGGAAAAAATGAAAAGTTCTTAGTCAAATGTCCCTTCAGGCTTACTGGTTCTAATGACAGAAACAAACTGTGGTATCTAGGAGCTCAGCTGCCATGGAGTAAAAGGGGCCAGAGTGCTACACTCAGGTTTGGGTCTGGATTCATTCTCAGCACTGGAAGCTAGGGCTATGTTGATATTTCCTTCCTTACAGAAAGATTAAAAAAAACAGTTCCCAAACTGCTTCATGGAATTCTTTCACTAAAAGCTACAGGACTAGGAAGGTGGAAGAGAGGAGTAGCCTCATGATGCTGAACTGAATGAATTGAACTGACTTTTGGCCTGTGAGGGGATTTGTACTATAGCCAACACCCCCTATGAAGCAAAATGCCTGAAATACCTGTGAAGTATGTAATTAGAGTAAGACGCTTAATTATAAATTCACCCAAATAACCACGAACTTCTTGTCGGGGAAAGATTGTACAATACAAAATAGATGTTAAACAAACCAAAACTTCCACTCAAATGAATATGCAAATCAAAATTTCAAGACCATTTAAATTCAAATAGTAAGCATGCCAGCCAGCACAATTAATATTACAAAAATATTCATTCCAGATTACATATTACTATTTGACAAAAACTTAAATGACAATATAATATTTATTTTAAAAATTATGAAAGTACACAGAAAGAAAATAAGATCAAAGTCATCAGAAAAAAAGTCAATTCATAAGTTTGGAAATGAAAAATATCAGCGTTTAAAAAAAAAAAAGGTAACTGATGTGATAACTGTAGCCTAGACATAGTGGAAGAAAAAATTGGTGGTTTGGAAAATAGCACCAAGGACACCTTACAGCATGAAGGATAAGAAAATATATTATGATAAATTATATGAAAGAGGAGTTAGGAGAAAATCTTTGTGAAGAATAAGCAAAGTTCTTACACATGACACCAAATCCACATTCCATAAAAAAAAAAAAAAGCAAGTAGGATTCATTACATTCAAACTTCTGCTTTGGTAAAAAGACAGATAAGAGAATGAAGAAACAAAGACTAAGAGAAAATATTTGAAAATTTCATGTACAAAGAGGACTTGTATTCAGAATATATAAAGAGCTCTCAAAATTTGACAGTAAGAAAACAAAAAAACCCAATAAAAACTGGGTTTGAACAGACCCTTTACCAAAGAGTAGATAGACAAGTAACCACATGAAAAGATATCAACATCAATGACTATTAGAGAGATGTAAATTAATGCCATGATGAGATACCATTGCACATCTATAAGGATGGTTTCAATAAAAAATACTGATAATAGCAAGAGTGGAAAGAATGTAAAGAACTGGCAATTGTTACCTACTGCTGGGGGAATGCAAAATAGTACAGGACACTGGAAAACCATTTGGCAGCTTATTTAAAATTAAATATATATGTATATTTTTTCACAATGCCTAACACTGTAATGTACTGTAGAAATTATATTACAATTTACTAGTAGCCTTTTTTTTCAGAGATAAAGAATTTTACTATTCTAGACACAAGTACCATGAACATCTACATATTAGTATCAGTTCTTGTTTTGCCCAAGTCCCACTTGGCAATGTGGATAGACCCAGATGGTTGCGCACAGAGTTTTGCATTAGAGAATAGGAACCCTGAACTTAGGAACCTGAACCTAAATCTTTTTATTTTTTTAATGGGATGCTGCAAAAGCAGATGTTAGAGTGAAATTTATGCTATAAATGCTTGTATTAAGAAAAAAGTTCAAATAACCAACATTATACCACAAAGAACTAGAAAAAGAAGAAACTTAACTGAAATTTAGTAGACGAAAGAAATAAAAATCAGAAATAAATAAAATAGAGACCAGAATAAACAATAACATAACATTGAAAGTAATGACCTGTTTTAAAAAAAAATAATAATAATAAATAAAATTGGCAATGCTTTAACTCTGTTAACTAAGAAAAAAAGGGAAGACTCAAAAACCAAAATGAGAAATGGAAGAGAAAACAATACAACAGATATCATAGAAATATATAGTGTGATAACAGATTACTATAAATAATTATATACTAACAAATCAGATAACTTAGGGGGAAAAAAACCAGATAATTCCTTAAAATGTACAAGTTACCAAGATTGGATCATGAATCTTGAATCCAAAAAATAGGAAATCTGTATAGACCAATAATGAGAATGAAAGTTGAATTGGAATTCAAAAATCTGGGATGCCTGGGTGGCTCAATCAGTTAAGCATCTACCTTTGGCTCCGGTCATGATCCCAGGGTCCTGGAATTGAGTCCCACATCAGGCTCTTTGCTCAGCAGAGAGACTGCTTCTCCCTCTGCCTGCCCCTCTTTCTCTCTCTCTCTGTGGCAAATAAATAAATACAATCATGAAAGAAAGGAAGGAAGGGATGGGGGGTGGGAGGGAGGGAAGAAAGAAAGGAGGGAGAGAGAGAGGGAAGGAGGGAGGAAGGAAGGGAGGAACGATGGATCTCCCAGCATAGAAAAGCCCAAGACTACATGGTTTCATTGGTGAATTCCCCCAAACATTTAAAAAAAACGTAGTGATAGTCTCTATCAAAATCTTACAAATAATGGAATAAAGGGAACATATTCAGAATCATCTATGATTCTATGATTAAAAAATATGAAACATACACTTACCATATGATACAGCTATCTACTCCAGAGTATTTAACCTAGAGAAATAAAAACAGTGCATGAACATTTATAGCAGCATTATTCAGAATCACCAAACCACTCAAATATCCTTCAGTAAGTTAATGGATAAACCAAATGTGGTATCATCATTAAAAAAGAATGAACTATTAATATATTTAATAGCTTGGACACATCTCAAAGGCATCGTGTTGAATAAAATAAGCCAATCTCAAAAGGTTACATAGTATATAGTTCCATTTATATAACATTCTCAGATAGAAAAGACTATAGTAACAGAGAACAGAGAAAGGACTACCAGGAGTTACAGATTTAGAGAAGACATGATAACAAAGGGATAGCATGAGGGAGCTTTTTGGAGTGATGTAACTATTCCATATCCTGATAGTGGCTGTGACTACATGAATCTATACTTTGCTTAAAACCATACAGTTGAACACCAAAAAATAACCAAATTTATGGTATGTTAATTTGAAAAATGAAATTAAAATATCAGCAAAGTTAATGAGATAGATATGTATCTGTATACATATTTGCAAATGATGGATAAAATGTATGCACAGAACATTTGAAACCACTGACCCAACTAGTCAGTCACAAAAAAATGGCTCATATAGGGAAGGGAATTCAAAGATACAAACTTCCAATTATAAATAAATAAGACAAGGGAATATAATGTACAGCATAGGGATTATAGTTAATAATATGTAACAACTTCAGATGGTGACAGATAGTGGCTAGATTTTACATGGTGATCACTTTGTAATGTATATAAATATTGTATCGCTATGTTTTACACCTGAAACTAATATAATATTGTGTATCAGCTATACTTCAACTTAAAAAAGGGCTCAAAATGTTTCAAAGAATCACTATTAAGCAAGTTACAGCTTTTGTCCAAGAGGCAACTTAATTATAAATAAGGAGAAAGTGCACCTTGGCCAAAGCATGTATTTCGCTACTTAGAAATGAATTCCTAAATAACTTTATGGAATAAAAAAGAAAATGAAAATTACAAAATATTTAGAAATGAATGACAATGTAAGTTCAACAAATCTTCTAAAGTGAGCAAGTATAAATAAATCACTTAAGCATTTAACTCATTTAACTAAGAATACTAAGAGGGCAGACGTAAGTGAGCTAGAGAGAAGAAATAATTAAATATGAATCTAAGAGACAATAGAACGTGTCAATAAACTCTAAAGCTCTTCCTTTGGAAATTTTTTTAAAAATATGCAAACCTTTAATAAGAATGATGACGTGAGAGAAAAGCAAAACAAATGTACAAATATACAATATTGATATGAACAAATGGGACATAATTATATAGAACATAGGACATATTTAAATAATAGAATAGTATGAAAAACACTGTGTACCTGAATTTAAGAACTTAAATAAAATGAGTAATTTTCTGAAAAAACATGAATAAGCCAAAATGACTCATAAAGAAAAGTCTTGATAAATCATTAATAATTATTGAAATTAAGTGTAGCAGTATGTTTTCCCTCCTGAAGTTAATATAGTCCAAGATATTTTACAGACGAAGCAAATTTGGCACAATATTAAGAATCTGAAAAAAATTGGTATTTTAGGTTACAAGTATGTATTGTATTATTCTCCACACTTTTCTGTTTGAAATATTTCAAAATTAAAGTTAAAAATAAATTAAGAAAGGGCACTGTAGTTAGAGTAGAAGGCATGCATTCAGGTTGTAGATCTGTCTGTTTTTTCCCCACAGAGATATAAGACATTGCACGTGGCTGAAGCTGTTTTTCATTTTTATTGTGAAAAGAATATAAGATAATATATATGAATGTGCCTAACACATGCATGATACATGTTCAGTGATGTTTGTTTCTGAATCTGATCTGATCACTCGATTCAAGAGGCTTAGATTCTAATAATGGAGACAACCAGTACAGTAAGGTTGTACCAAATCTTTTTTTTTTTTTTAGTTGGTAGGACTATCAGTTGAGAACTACATGTGGGACATGAATAAGGCAAGATGAGAAATAGTTCAACAATCCTAGAATATGATCAAATAATAAATTTGGAAAATTTAAAACTCAAATATCAAAATTGTTTAGTATGCATGCTTTAACAGAAATGGTACATTCAGAAAGGAGGATAATAGTCATGTCCTGATCACAGTGCATACTTCCCATCTTCTAAAAGATAAACCGTAGCATGTTCAGATTGGAGAGTGCAAGGTGCCGGAAGAACTAAACAGCTTTTAGTGTGAGGATCCCAAGAAATAACCAGGACGTTACAATCTGAGAAAAGGAAGCCCTAGGAGAGACATAAATGGATGGCTTCCAATGTGTGAAGACAAGAAAGGTAGTAGGCCAGCAGCTTGTGGCCTTGTGAGTAAATGGCATTTGTATCTCTTTAGCAGGAGTGGGGTCTCATATCCTTCCATGCAGTTCCCCATCCCAAGGTTTTCATGAGCAGACCTGGGAACTTTCTAAGAGGAAACTGTACAAGGATCAGAACCAGAGGAACCTCTAGGTCCCACTTGAGCCTGACAAAGTATACTCCTGGGGCACCTGGGGCACTCAGATGGTTGAACATCTGGCTCTTGATTTAGGCTCAGGTGATGATCTCAGGGTTGTGAGGTTGAGGCTTGTTCCAGGCTCACGCTCAGTGTGGAGTCTGCTTGTCTCTCTTCCTACCTCTACTTGCTCTCTCTGTAAAATAAATAAATAAATTCTTAAAAAAAAAAAAAAAAGCCTCACCAGGTATACTTCTGAGCAAGTGCCCATTCCCTTTGTAGATCAGAGACTTTTGAAAATCACATAAAAGCAGGACTTTTACCCCCAGATTATTATACCTCATGGCCACAGATTGTTCTTCCCAAGTCTCAGGAGCCACTCTGTGAATCAAGCTGTTGACCATAGGAAGAGAAGCTTCTAAATGCCATCACACCCTTCCTCATTGCTATTTGAAGATAATTTGCTGTTTTTGATCCTGTAATGATGGATCCAAAAATCTATTCCTTTGTGAAAATGAATACAAAATGGTATTTGAATGTTTCAATGATACAGACTTCAGAAAATAAAGTAATTTTAGGGATTGGTGGTTTGTGATAATGACCTGAAGCAGGGGTCATGCACTAGTCTTTAAGACCTCTACAATAGTAGTGGAATGGAGACAGGCTTCACAGAAGTGACAAGTATGGTACAGTAACTCTATCTACTACCACCATCAGTGGTGTGGCTGCCATCTACTTTGACTATATACAGTCAAAGAATCTCAACCTTTCCAACACTTCTATTAGATCAACAACTTCTTACAATTTACATTTTAGCAGATGAGAAATTTCAGAAACAGAAAAATTAAGCAACTTACCTAAGGTCACTCAGCAAGTTGGAGGTGACAGAACCAAGACTGAATCCTGATGATCTAATCTTAACTGTCCACACCACCCCTTCCTTGAGCCACCAAAGCACTGACTAGGGGAATTCACTCATTTAGCAACTATATGCCATTTATTGAGTAGTCACATAGACTGCGATTTCTATCCACAGGGAAGAGTCTACAGTGTACACTTCCATTGCCTGGCTCCATGCCCCAAAGTGAAAAGGCAATCACAAACCAATATTTTGTTAGTGTGAATTCTGTGCCTTTTCTTTATAGTGACAATAGATTTACCATGTTGCTTGTGTTACATGCTCCATGTGTTTCATTCTGGGATGATCCTAAAAACACTTTGCATGGTCATCGGTGACATGGCAGGTGCTGGTCTAGCAGCATCCTAGGACAAAAAAGATAAATGATGAGGACTGTAATCCTCAAAATCTATGTAAGTGCAAATCAGTTAGCTGAAGAGGCTCGCTGTGTATTGGAGACAGTAATGCACCTGGGACCTGAAGGCTCTGAACTCAGTGATACCCTAAGATTTTCTCTTAACTCTGCCTCTCTGCATTCAGAAATCCCTCAACAGAGTCTTTCTTCATTTTCCACACCTTGGTGTTCTTGTGCCTGTAGCTACTGCCTCTGGTGCACAGCTTGTTCTCTGCGCAGCTCCTGGTCTTGAATGAGAGTGTATACATTGGTATCACCCACCCTGGCATTTCTGTTCTCTCTCACCACTGTTTTGTTATTTGAAGTGAAGTTGCTGGGGAAAGAGTATACAGCCTTTTCCTGACTCTACCTGTGTGACCTTCATCAGAATTGCATATGTTATGAAATCCGACAGATCTGGTCCAAATCTGAGATCTTTTGTTTATTTGTTGTGGAAACTTGGGAGAATGACTTATCTCTCTAAAACTTATTTTCCTCAACTGCAAATGGGTGTAATGCTAATTGCACTCATTATACCATAGGGCCAAATAAAATACCATACATGTAGTTTGTTGGAGAGTAGGTAGCATGTATCTAAGTGTTTGATAAATGATAGCTTTTACTGTTAAAATTTATGTAAAGCGCCTAACCCAGAGTCCAACATTTAGTGAATACCCTGTTAACTTCATTTCATATCCTCTTTCTTAAAACATATTTGAGTATTTGTAGGGGGTGCCTGGGTGGCACAGTTGGTGAGGCGTGTGACTCTTGGTTTCAGCTCAGGTCCTGTTCTCAGAGCCACGGGTTTGGCCCCTGCATCAGGTTTTACGCTTAGCACAGTTTGCTTGGAATTGCCCTCCCTCTGCCCCTCTGTGCATTCATTTTTCTCTCACTCCCTCACCCTCCCTCCTCCAAATAAGTAAACAAATCTTAAACAACAACAACAACAACAACATATTTGAGAATTTTCTTAACCATAGGGCTTTGGCCCTAATTCTGGGCACTGTGGTCACTGCTGCAGTGGGCTTCCATGGCCAGCCTCTGACTCAGATCAGTATCTTAGGCCTCTGCCTGCCCCCCTCATTCTTCTAGCTCTGTCTCCCCTAGTGAGCTAGTTACTTAAAGGCGTATCTCACCTCATCCCAATATTTGAGCTACAGGTAGCCATACAAGACTTCTTTCCTTGCATTAATTTGGTGGCTGATGTTAGGAAGTTCTGGGAATTCTATCTTTTAAAAAATTAATCCTCATACTGGTTCTATTAGTTTCCTAGGCCTTCCATAACAAATTACCATGAATTTGGTCGCTTAAAAACAACATAAGTGTATTCTCTCACTGTTCGGGAGGCCAAAAGTCTGAAGTCAAGGCGTTGACAGGCTGTTAAGGTTCTAGAATCCTCTCTGGTCTCTTCCAGCTTCCATTTGCCCTAGACAACCCTTAGCTTCCTTGGCTCCATCCCTCGAATCTGTCTCCATGGTGACGGTGCTTCCTCCTCTTCGTCTGTCTTAGTGCTTTCTTCTCTGTATCTTCTAAGGGCACATATCATTGGATTTAGGACACATCCTAAATGTCTCCTCATCTTAAGATCCTTAGCTTAATTACCTCAGCAAAGACCTTTTTCCAAATAAGGTCACATTTATTGGTTCTGGTTTTCAGGAAGAAGACATATTATTTTAGGGGCACCTGTCCACTCCCCACACTAAGGAGGAAAAAAATGGAGAAGAAATGAACATAGATCATCCCCACTGGAGATTCGCACATTGCCTTAAGGCTTAGTGCCACCACCCCCAAAACAACAACAACAACAAAGACCACAGGCAAACTGGATATACCTTCCTCTCTCATCTGTCAGGTTTGACTCCAAAAGAATCAGCTTGTGGAGGTGCCATCTAAAGAGCTGCAGAGAATCACCTCTCAAATGGAATAATCAAGGTCTTAATTGATTGACCTTTCTGTTGAATTTTTTCTTCTAAGAATACTTCACACAAGTGCTTGCTTTCCTGGGTTAAGGACATTGATCCTTGTTTGCCCATGGTCCAATCACCTGAAATACTTCTTTTCCATATTTCTCACCTATTCTTAGTATTTATTTTCAGTTATCATCACCCCCACCCACTGCTATCATGGCTCCAGGCTAGATGTTTGAAGCTCTTTTCATAATCTTTCTCTGTAGGTCATATCCTCTAATCCTTTTATCATTTTTGGATCCTCTCCAATTTATCAATGTCTCCTTCTAAAACAAACAGCCAAAGTGCTACAAGAAGTGTGTACCTTGATTTGTTGTTTTTTGTTTGTGTGTGTGTGGGGGGTTGTTTTGTTTTGTTTTAGCAGAGATATAATGGATATTCACAAAGAAGTCAGGGGATTTTGAGAAACACATTCTGGAATTAAACCACATGTATTAAGTCAGCCTTTTCCAGTGCTTTATGCACTCCTCCACTGCTTCAGCAACTGCATTAACTTCTCCCAACCATCAGGGTAAAACAAACAGTTCTAGGTAGATCAGTTATGTCTGAAAAGAATAGTGGCTGCCATTTATCCCATGTTCACCATGTGCCGTCACATGTGCTTTGTATGTGTTTGTTACCTCGTTTAACTCTATAGTCTCTCAGTCACACAGATGAGAAAACATAGGTTCTGAGAAAGTAGGAACTATGCCTACCTCTCTACAATTATTCAGTTATGATGCTGGAATTCAATCCCAGGCTTGGTTACAGTCTGTGCTCCATGATACCACACCTCAGAAAAACACTGGGTCACATTTTAAACTCGAGTTAATCCCTAAGAATACTACTTCATTTAAAGAGTAGTTAACTAAATATTCAGTTCACTGGCTGGATTCAGCTATTTTATTTTCTCCAAAATGGTTTGCTTGTCTAGATTTGGCCTTTGAATCAAGACTAACCTTTCTAAAGGGTCATTACCTTAAAAGGTTGCTTAATCTATACCCATGCCTTGGGGGTGCCATTCAAGAAGGCAATTCTTCATTGTCAATAAAGAGTTCTCTGTGCAACTTTCACTGTTTCTTTTAAAAAGTGTCTTACATGTATGCAAGTATGCAGGACATCCACTTATAATGGGCTTCAAAAAAGTCAATAAATATAACTCAGTCAACTATTCTACACACTCCTGATCTAAGTTCCACAAGTTTTACGAGGAAAAATAAGAATATATAAATTTTGTGAAGGAGCTCAGTTTTAAGGAAGATAAATATCAGGCTCAAGAAAATGTGGATAGGAAATACTCAAGATAGTCTATCATTCAGGATGACACTTTGTGGCACAGACTAAAAGTTTGTAAACCTGTTTAACCAGGAATACCTGAGAGGTTTGAAAATTACATTCCACAGTGCATACCACAACAACTGGATCAGGTACTTGAAAGTGAGCTCTGGGGCTTGGTAGTTTAAAACACAAAAATAAAAAACGTTTAGATAATTATTACCAATCAGGTTTGTGACTTTAGACTTTTGGAAGAATATATATTCAAAGAAAGGATATCAATGTGAGTAATAATAAGGAAAGTATCTTAGTGCTATTTAGTATTTTGAGTTTTCAAAGTAATTTACCACTAACTATTTAATTTGACCTTTGCAATAACCCAAAATGTTGTTCTGTAGACCAGTTGTTGTAGTGAAGTAGCATATGATTACACTAAAGCTCAAAGTACTAAATCCCTATTCAACACTACCCTAAGTCACATATGTAGTGAGTGGCAGCACTGGTCTAGAGCCCAAACTCCTAAATATTCAGTCCAGTCCTTCTTCCAGCACTAATTTATGCAGCCTTCATAGAGGAAAGATGTAAGCTAGTAAGGAAAGAATCCCATTTAGGAAGAAATAAAGAACCCTGGATTGGACTCCAGGCCTGCTTCTCACTTCTTACATCTGTCTAGGCCTTAGAATGTTAAAAGCATAGGCTCTGGAATCACACTACCCTTCGTCCAAAACTAGTTGTAGTGTAATAATAGCTGAGGAATTATGGATAAGTTACTTAATTTCTCTGTGCCTTGGCATCCTCATCTGGAGAGTGGGCTACTATGAAAATTGAATAGGTGAATATGTGTAATATGTGTGTGTGTGTATATATCTATATAAAGACTTAAAACAGTTTTTATTAAAGTACTTTTGTTCCATTAAGTACTAGCACAAGGAACTTAAGCAGATGAGCACAAATTTTTTATTTAACACTGACTCTTAAAAGAAAACCTTAAACAGTAAGGTTATATATGATAGGCAGTTTATAAATCAGAAGTTCTGATAATAATCATTATTTTTCTACTCTTAAGAAAAATATATTAAATGAAATTTGATATTTATTTGGTACATAATGTGTGCCAAACACTGTGCCAAATGTCTAACATGCATTATCTTTAATCCTCAACACAGCCCCATGACCTGTGAACACGTTTCCATCCTCATTTTACAGATAAGGAAATAAAGGCTTAGGGAAGCTAAGTAAATTGTCCAAAGTCACAGAGCTTGTAAGTAGGGTGGCCAGGATTATTTCACAGGCCACTTGGCTCCAGACCCTGTGTCTTTACTACTCTTACCGCTACTGTCTAGGCAATACCAGCAAAATTTCCAAATGCAAGAAGTTTATCCTTCCTACTTTCCATTTTTTTCCCTCTGATTCCCTGTCATCATCTTCTGTGCTTTTTGTTCCCTCCCAAATGCCTTCCTTCAACCACACTCACCAACAGTCTTTAGTACTATCTTTCAGCTACACAAATTCTATCATATCGACCCCCTTCTCAGACCAGCCCTTACTGGAATTGATCCACATGCCAAAAATCACTTCCCCCTTCACAATGAAATTGTCGTTTTCCGTTCTCTGCCAGGTAATGAATGCAGGGAAATCTGACTATGTAATTCACAGCGAAGAATATTCTCAGCAAGAAAGATAATCTTTACATTTCTGTGGGAATTTATTTTCCAAAAAGCATTGGCTAACTGAACGACATCTTTACTTGTTGACGTGTTTAGACTGTGAAAAGGTGAAATAGAGGATCTGGCCTGGACTGGGAAGATACTGCAAGGTAAAAGGGGTCTATGGAGCCTATGGATAAGGGCTTAAAAGATAGACCTCAGCCATATTCCAAGGAGTCACACATTTGAAAGTGAAAAAAAGTAAATGTGCCCAAGTAAGACTGGCATTTGGAGGACAAAGACGCTCTTTCATCATTTTATTAAAGAAACTACAATGTGATGGCAGGAGGGGTATTACGTGTCCTTTCTTCAGAGCAGCCTGCCCAAACCCCTTCCTGTTTTATTAAATCCAAGAAAGAAGCATTGTCCTTTGGTTGACAGTAAACTGCCATACAACGTTGACTCTGTCTCCTCCTGAAGTGCTAAGGTGTTCTCTATAGCATGATATTTACAGACTAAAGAAAATGGCATTTCCAGGGTAAGACAGGAGCCCTCTGGTAGGATCAGCTGTCAGGAAACTCACTTTGGTTAGAAACGACTGTTTTTCCAGTTGTCCCATCACCTGTTTTTCTGCAGAAAAGGTTTGTCCTTTTTGGAGAAATCTACAGATTCACTTTAAAGTACCCTGTACCACACAAACATAGCAAGCCTGGCAGAGAGCCTGAAAAGAAGGGAGAGGTTCTCCTATTTAACACAACATCCTGAGGGTTTGGGGAAGAGAAGGAACCCGGAATGTCTTGATGTCTCTGCACACTGGCTGACTGTCTTCCGAAATATCTTTGAGAATCTCCTCTGTGAAGCCAGCTGCTATGGGAGAGTCAGAGTTGGCTCTGACCTCAAGAAGCTGATGTCTATAAGGACAAAGAAAGGAAACTAACAGTCCAAGAGTCAAGTAGTGAAACATAACATTAAACTCCATATAGAAAGGCAGAATATGATATTGAATACAGATGGTAACAACAGCAGGAATAATACTACCTTGACTGTTTTCTGCCAATGTAAGTATGTATGTGAGAGTGTGTGGTATGTTCATATGTGTGTATGTGAGTATGTGTATGATTTACATATATATACAATATCTACATATATAACATATATATTTAATTAATATCCTTAACTACAATAAAAATTGTTCCTATTAGCACCTAGGGATATGAGGACTAGGGAGGACTTTCCCAATGGCATTTAGCTAGTAAGTCATGGAGAAATTCCCATACCCAGCTTTGTCAGACTCCAAAGCACATGCTTTTGATCCCTGTAATACTCCTTTCTAATAGTACAGTAAATGCAACAAGGGTTTAAAGAAAAAAAAATCTCTAGAGGTTGCAGTGATGTGTGGAAATTAAAAGGTCCTTGCAAAATTGGTAGGGTCAAGATGGAAAGGCAGCAGGAGGCCTACATTATGATGGATTAAATAGTATGAACAAATGTGCCCAGATGATGGGAGGGACAGTGGGAAGATTTTGATTAGAGTGTGATCTTAGGGTTGAGATTTCATCCTGAGGGCATTGGGGAGTCACAGAATATTCTTGAGTAAGATTCATGGCACAATATTCTTTCCTAATAGGAAACTGTCTCCTGAAGGCTTCTTTTAAATGTGGTCATCTATTGTGGTTGTGTTAAAAAATAAACACAGAAAAAGAGTCCTTACATTTTGGAGACATATATTGAAATATTTAAGGATGAAATGGCACAAGGTTTAGTGTCTGCTTTAAAAAAATCCACTGTGTGTATTGAGAGAAAGGGAGTGGGAGAGAAATTGCTAAAAAACTGGTTCATGGGTACATGGAAGTTCATGATACTGTTCTCCCTACTTTCACATATTTTAAAAAATTTCCATAATAATAAGTTAAATAAGAATCATTAGCAATTCAAGTACTGCTTTAAATGGTGATTATAAAATAAAATAGGAAATAATAAAGTTACCTGTGAATTTTTAATAGTTACTGTAAAATAAAATATCAATGAATTTTTCTTAAAAAAAAAGAGAGTTTGTTATTAGGATCATCTCCCAAGTCATTTCCCATTAAATTATTTACTTAGAAAAGTAAATCTGATAACAATAGCTTGCATATATATAACACTTTGCTATAAAGTATTTCACATTGCATAATTTCATATGATCTTCATAGGAATCCTGAGTAGCTGAGCTCCAGCATAAATTTGTCCCACTTGGCATCTAGCAAGACACTTCTGGTGGAGACATAAATATCTTACTCTGACTTCTGAATTTTTCATAACAGTTGAAAATTTAGCAGAGATAGATAGTAATGATAAAATAATGGTGATTGTCATTGGTGTCAAGGGAGGTGCAAAGATCCAAACACATCAGCAAAAGTCTGAAAATTATCATCCCAGCCTCTATTTTGTACACAGAAGACCCTAAATAAATATTCTTTGATGAGTGAATAGTCCATTTCCATGTCCACATATGATTAAAATAGCCATCTACGGGCTCTAAAATTCGGTCCCATTTAGATATTTTCACATACGAGTTTTCTATATTTTCTAAATGTCTATCGGGGGTAAATTGTAATCTCTTTCTGATAATTTCTAAAAGGTTATGGGTTTTTTTTGTTTATGTTTTGATCTTGGCTTGCCCATGCCAGGTTTGTATGAGGAAGAAGGTGAAAAGTGGGAAAGGCAATAAGCCCATCCAGCTTGGTAGGTCTAGAAAGAAACTCTTTGAGAATTGTGACTCTGGAAACTTGTTTTGCCTTTTACATTTTCTACTAATTTACCCTTTTTCGTCCTTTCACTTTCCAGACACATTTTCTTACAGATACTTACAGATAATAAGAAGTAGTATAAAATGCTGAAAAGAACAAGAATGTTAATTCACTGAACTTAATATTGATGCCAGCAATTTTATCCTTGGAAAACTGTCTCTGGGTTTTATTTTCCTAATATGCCTTGCCCACTTCACATGAGATATTGCTACAATTACTCTAAAATGGTATGACTTACCACTTATATGTGGGGAGCTGCTATAGATCTAAATAGTTGTTCTTAAGAATCAAACAAATGAAGCTCCCATGGTAGAATTGGAAGACCATGTTTGATATTCCAGGCCGGAGTAACCTATCATGTGTTCTTCTATTTGTATTCCCATATGTTGCAACCTGTTCTGCCCAGTTATAAGGCTGATAGGCTAGGAAGGCATCAGTGGAATAAGAAGTCAAAATTAAAACATAGCTCAGTCATTAAGCTGTCCTATTGGCAAGACTGCAGGCCTCTTTTCATGCATTGCCACCCATTACTTTGGTGTTTTAGAGGTTTGGCCATTAGGTCATTAAATGCTTTGAGCTCCATTTTCTTTCTCTATAAAAACAGTATGACACTGATGACTAGTGGGCTGTTATATTTATGTCAGCATGAATAATGTAGTAAAAGTAATAACAATCATATAATGGTCATATTTTATATGATAGTTACTTACCATGGTATAATTAATGTATTCTATCTTCATTATTTAATATGAGCCTCCTGCCTTGTTTCATGTAGACAGCTGTTTATGTGGGGACACAGCTGCTGACAGTATCTTGCCTGCCATAGCTGAAGAGAGAGGTGAGAAAGGGAGCCATCCAGCTAATAAATTCCTAATGCTTTCTCTTTCTCCTGCAGTTGGTTTCTAGGACTCTGTGCTTTGGAATAGGGCTGGCCACAGATTCTGCAAAATATGATTGACAGCCCATGACCAATGTGTTATGTGCCAGGTACATTTCTACATCATTCATGGAGTATGTACTGATATTTTACAACAAAGGTGTTCAGGCTTGAGACTGACTTGCCTCTCAAGACCCAGAGCCAGAAAGTGACAGAAGCAATACTGGGTCAGTCACTCCATGCCTAGACCCTTTTCACATTCCAGCATTTCCCTTCGTCAGGAGAGTACCTCGGTAGGAGGCCAAGCAAGAGAAATGAGTTTCCTAAGTAAACTAGGCTAAGTAGCATGGTCCATCATTACACTTGGAGCCTTGAATTAATTTTCATTTTGTTGTGCAAAATTCAACAGCAGGTGATTAAAAAAAAAAAAAGCAAAACAGAAAGCATGGCAACATTGAGAAGGTTGTTTAATACAGCAGTGTAGCTGTCTGGGAGTTGCCTCCTGACGCTCCACGGGGTGCACGGTGCATCCTCCTAACCTTCACAGAGCTCCGCCTCTGATGGGCACTCTGTCAGCTCTGCTGCTGAGGGGCTCACCTCTCCTTTAAAAATGGTTAGCTGTCACTTTAGCCGACTGCACCCCATCCTGATTCTGACCTACCTTCTGCCTCCTGGTCATTGTGTGCATTAATCCATGAATAAGCTGACCTGTCAATATAATGGGCCTGCTGAGATTATGGCACAGGAAAAAAATGGGCTGTTTGTTTTAGAACTTCCTTTCTGTTTCCATTTTTGATTAAGTTCTGGCTTTGAGTATCAAAAAAGATATAGTTTCCTTGGCAGCGGATCTGTGTAGCCGTTTCTAATGAGGCTAACCACAGTAAGTTTTCTTTCTAGGGAGATGTGTGGGAATGAGCAAGTCTTACACTGCTCCTCAAGTGATGCAGTTGCCCAGATCTGTCCCCTTAGCTCTCCACTTTACAGAGTTGTAGAATAATACTGCTCTCTATTAAGTATTTTGGGGGAGGATCATAGTTGGTAAAGAAAAGGTATTAGAAGTTATTGGGTCAGGGGTTGAGAGGCAAACTGAGGGGTAGACAAGATCAGTGGAACATCTCAAGCCCAAAGGAATTTGCTAAACATTAGTACTCTGCACCTTTGCCCATACTCAGGCTTCTACTCTCTGTATGTCTGTGTGCATGGCGGGGAATAGGGACAATGACAAGGTGGATAATGGAATGGTAGAAGAGACCAAGCACACCATTTGGAATGCTCTTTTAGGTGAATGCCAAGTTGTTGGAGAGGAAGGGTAGTTAGAGATGTAACAAGCAAGGTTCTTAGTCATAACATATATAAACTAGCTTCAATAGTTTACTGCCTGTATTAAAGAATATTGGATAGCTCACAGAGTCTCCAGCTATGCAGCCTAGAACAATGTCCAAAGCCATACTACAGAACTGGCCCCAGTGGAGACAGTCTGGTATCTCTGCCAGGTACAGATGTTGTGGAAACCAGCCCTGGATGCTTCTGCAAGAACCTTACCTACCACTGCCCATGGAAACTGGATATAGCTACCACTGCCATCTCCCAAAAGGATTCTGTGTGGGACCTACTTCTTTAAATTATTAATCTTCCAATTCACCATCCATCTATTGAATCTTATTAAGAGGCTTTGGGTCATATAAGTGTGCCTTCAAAGGAGGCTGGGGAATTGAGTACATGGCTCCCAACAAGAGTCAAAAGATAGGAAATAAATTACTTCAACCTAAAAAGGGTGTTCAATGTTGCTGGGAGGCCTCAAAATTGACAAATATCTGTTGTAATAGGAATCTGTGCAAGGGAAATGGCAAGAAGAGAATGAAATTAAAAGGAACTAGTTGACAAGTAAACCCCAGAGAACTGAAATGAACTAATAGGGAATGAGAAGGGCATCAGGGACTATGATTAGAAGTCAAGTAAGACAAGTTGATGACTCATTTTGGGGATCAAGGAGACTGCTGGGTTATGTTAAAACAAGTGTCCAGGGATGTTGGGAAATATGCTAGGAGCAGCTAGCTAATTAAGGTCCCACTCTATTGGATATTAAATCCCTAGGCCAGGCCCTTCTTGATTTAGGGGCAGAGTGGATCTGTGGTTTTGGTTTTGCTTGGTTTTATGTTTTTCTCTGGCTTTCATCGGGGCCAACAGGAATGGGTAGATCTTATATTAATTTATTCAATAAAACTATTGTGCATAAGTACATGGTCTAGGTACTAGGGATATAGAGAGGAGAAAAATACCAACCCTACCTTCAAAATACGTCTAATTTGTGGAGAGCAGATGCAGAATGGTGGGACAAGTCAAGATGGACTGTGAAAGCTTTATGAAGAGTGAGTTAGTAGATGATGATGAACTGTGAAGTGAGTCCTCCTAAAAGAGTGTTTCCAGGTAGAAATTAGATGATGTGGAGATGGAGGAAATTCTAGAAAGAAGATCCGGTATCATCAGGAGTGTGGGGTGAAGGACAGCTAAGTAAAGGCCAGAATCTGTTAATCACTTGGTACTATTGAAATATAAATATATATTGAAATATATATTGAAATATAAATATATATGAGGCCAGTTAAGATGACTGATAAAGTTGGAAATCAATAGAAGTCAGGCATGAAAGGCCTTTGCATTAGTTTCCTCTGGCTGCTATAACATGTCATAAACTTAAAGCTTTAAGCAATGCACATATATTCTCTCATAGTTTCTATGGGTCAAAAATCTAGTCATGGCTAAGTTGATACCCATACTCAGGGTCTTACAAGGCTACAGTCAAGGTATGACTGGGGCTAGGGTCCCATCTGGGTCTTAGGGTACTCTTCCAAGCATATTTCGTTGTTGGCAACATTCACTTCCTACCAGCTGTAAAACTCATGATGGCTTGCTTCTTTGAGGCCAGAAGAAGAGTCTCTAATCAGGAAGAGCCAGTCTCTTTTTTAAAGGCTTTTACCTGATTAAGACAGGCCCATCCAATACAGTCTCATTCAGCATAACTTAATCATGTGAGTGACATCTATCATATTCACAGGTCCCAAGCACATTCAAGGGGAGGGGATTAACAGGCTAACTACACCAGGGCATAGAAGTATGGGATCCATGTTAGAATTCTACCTATCATATCACTGAACATTAGATAAAGGAGCTTATTATCTCTCCTAAGTAACAGGGAATTACTGAAAGGTTATGAGAGGAATGCTTGGGTGGCTGAGTCCATTAAGCATCTGTCTTCAGCTTGGGTCGTGATCCCAGGGTCTTGGGATTGAGCCCCACGTCCAGCTCCTTGCTCAGCAGGGAGCCTGCTTCTCCCTCTGCCTGCTGTCCCCCTCTCCCCCGCTGGGGCACGCTCTCTGAAAAATAAGCAAAAAGTCTTGAAAGAAAGAAAGGTTATGAGAAGTGGAATAATGAGAACATTGTTTTCTCTACGGATTACCCTGGCAGCGATGTGGATAACAGATTTTAGAGGGCTTGCAGTTTGGCGGACAAGATATTGGACTATGGCAGAGACCTAAGTAAAAGATGATGATATGGGAGTGAGAGTGATTGATACCACTGCCCACCTGTCATTCAGATCAGAAACCTAGGCCTCACCCCTGATTTCTCTCACATCCTGTATCCAATCAGCAAGTTATATCAACCATAACTCCCAAATATCCAGAGAATATGTAACTTCTTTTCACAGCTGTCACCTAGCCCAAGCCGCCATCATCTCTATTGTTCAATATTCATATCTTTTAAAATAGGATTTAGGTTTATGTTACTATCCTTTCCAGACCCTTCAATGACTTCTTATTGCATTTAAAATGGATCAGAACTCTTTATTGAGAGAGGCCCTTTCCTCTGCTTATCTTCCAACCATAATGTTAGTCTATGAGACCACAATCCCACTCTGCTCCAGCCAAAGGCACTTTGTTCTGTGTTAAATAAGTAGACTGTTCATTACACAGGGCCCTTGCCCCTGCTGTTCCCTTAACTTGGACTGTTCTTCCTCCAGATGTTTGTGCAGCTGGCTCTTCACATCATCTAGGTCTCAGTTTAAATGTCACTAAGTTAGAGAGGACAAGCAGGTCACTCTCAATCATAATACCTCATTTTATCATCTTCACAAGGTATCTATGTATAGAATTATCTTGTTTATTTATCATTTGCCTCTCCCACTAAAAGAGAGTTCCGAGAGAGCATCACCCTGTTCTCTCAGTATCTTTAATGTACAGACATATGGCTAAAACATATCAAATTGTTTAACAGGTATTTATTGAATCTGTATATGCATTTGTGAAAAACGTAAAATTATTTTGACTTGATGATTAACTAAATGTGATTGGCAATGCAAATGAAATGTGAAAGGTGCCTGGGTTTTTAATTTGGGCCACTGAGATAAAAAGTAGAGGGAAAGAATGGGATTTGAACAGAAAATGAAGGGCATATAATGGAGACAGAAAGACATAATAGAAAAAGATGAGACATGTAAGAAAACCTTGTAAAGAGCTTTATGAAATTTAAGAAGCAAACTGATCAGCACTATATTATGATTCAGTGATTGGACTATAGCATAGCCATTCCATTTAATATGAAGAACTTGCTGATTTCTTTAGGAAGAGGGGTTTCCTTGTCATCTTTGGGATAAAGTTGAAGGTTGGGAAAACCTCGAGTATCCCAAATGTTAATGATCTAATGAAATAATCATCAACTACGAATGCTCTGTGAGACCAGAGGAGTGCAGCATTTGGTGTTGGAGAGATATACCTCTATCTATAAGAACAAACACCTTTAAATTATTCTCATTGGTTTAACAAAGGAGTGATTCTGACTTGGGAATGGTGGTATGATTCTTGTTCTTGCTCAGAGTGGGTAGATATTTCATCTGAAATTCTCATGCCCGGCATGTTTTGCTCAAACGTTTTTCTTGCCTTTCTGAAAGGCCATGTTTATTTAAAGGAAAATCTAATCTGTCTGTGCCTGATGCTTTTCCTTTTAGCTCAGCCAAATGTTTCTTTCCTAAGAATTACGTGCTGATCAAGTGATGTCGTTGCTTGTCAGAAGTGAAAGTCACACTTACCCAGTGAAAATCTCCTGACCCCACCTGAAAGCATGAATTCAGTTTGAGATGCCCCATCCCAGGGAGTCTGCCTTGGGTTATAAGCTTAAGAGAAGTGAAACAGCCTCACATGTCATTTTACTGGAGGCTAGCACTGAAAAAGAGATAGAGCTGGTCAACCCTATAGCAGGTTTTTGTTATATTCCCTGGTTCACCCTCTCTTTGGTAGTGAATCCCTGCAAGTCTGTGTGGTTCAACTTTTCTTTCTCAGTAACCACTGAGCTACTGACTTCCTGGGGTGTTGAGGAAGAGGAAACATTAGTGGAGTGTTTGGAACAGGTTATAGGTGATCCCCATCCTCCCTCCATCTTGAATCTTCTGCCAGCACATTAAGGAGAATCCTGTGCTGGAGATGATGAGGCTGCATAGAGCCTGGTTTAAATGGAAACTAGGAATGTGGATTTGGATGATTTTTTTTTTTTTTTTTTTTTGCTGTTGTTTGTTTTGGTTTTCTATCTTGACTTCTCACTGAGAATGATACCATTCAAGGGAAATAGCAACTAACCCCTTCTGTGACTGCCTCTGAACTTTGGCAGAGGTTGGAAGATGCTTATGCCCTGCCCTCCCTCTCAGAGGGGATTTCCAAGATGTGCCAGTGATGGCTTGAGCAAAAAAGATGCAGCTCTTCTTCTAGTAGATTCTTCCTGTGATGTTCATCTCTGTGCAGTGGCTACCCAGCTCAACTTCCCAACATTTACTTGTTTCATTCTCCACCCCCCAGTATCAGAATGAATTCATACCATCATGCCCAATTTCTACTCTCTGTTCCTCCCATCTTATTGCTTCTCCTTGTGGAAGATTGTCCATACCAAATGATCGGAAGGTAGTGTAGGCATAGACTAATAGGCCAGGGAGATGGTTTACAGATTTTTTTCTCGGTGACATTGTGAGTACTTCACATTTATTTATAGTTTGAAAATACCTATTTTACATATAAATTAGAAATAATTAAGATTATACCTTTAATAGCTTCACACTTTCCTTAGGCTCCTATATGCTTTGTTGAGTGGGGAAGAAAGGGCTGAACTTTAGCTGGTGCTAGGAATGAGAACTGAACATAAGACTTTGGTTTCTAGGGGGCATGTATCATATACCTGAACATCATTAGTCCTGGCTTCAGAGAAAGCGATGGATACCCAGGGAACTAATCTAGCCACCCTTTGGGATGATCCTGGGTCTCCCGGCTACCAGGGCTCTGTTCTGTTCACTATACCACAGGTGTTCAGTTAGCAGCTATTATGGGCATGGAATTGTATTTGCCCAATAAACATCAGCAAGTGCCCACAGAAGTAAACCACATTCTTATGAAATCAACTCCTCTTAACCCTCCCATACCCTAATTCCCTACTTCTGACTACATGTCTGCCAGTTAAGTTTATGAGTCCTTCCAGGTATGCTTCACATGGGTTTAAAAACAATTCCGCATCT
Source organism: Ailurus styani (assembly GCA_002007465.1). Taxonomy (NCBI): domain Eukaryota; kingdom Metazoa; phylum Chordata; class Mammalia; order Carnivora; family Ailuridae; genus Ailurus; species Ailurus styani. The sequence continues at coordinate 1,014,336 of LNAC01000577.1, forward strand.
CCTTGTGCTTCTAAGCATCTGTACTATTGTCATGACACGGCCCTCTTCTGTGCTGTCGCCAGGAGGTCTCCACCCTGCTGAGAATTAAGGAAATATTGCAACCTCCACTCTTGCCTAGAAGTTACTTCCCAGGTTTCCCTGAGCCTCACTGTAAATTGCCCCACTTCCAACATAGCCAAGGCTAGGCTGTTACCTTTGGTAAGGCTTTACTGAATGTTGAAATCTAGACCTAAAGATAGATTATGCATGACAACTAAATGCCAAGAATCATGGAGCCCATAGGTTTAGGCCAATCCATAGCATCCACCTCCATGTGTCAGGAACAGCTGCATACAATGCTTGGAGTTGTGCTCTGAACACCTCTGCCTCTGAGTTCAGACCTAATTTCCAAGAGACTAAAAGAGAAGAAGGAATTCTTGCTTTCCCTCTGGTTAAATGCCTGCTTCACCATCTCTCATTCCCTAATCTAAAATAGGCCTTAGGTCAGAGTAATTGACAGGAAGAACAGAGCCTTTCAATCTAAGGAAGACTGTTCCCATGGGCGATCTTACATTATGGCCTCCAGAGAACAGTTTAATCAAAATGTCATAGCTTCAAATTGGTGTGTTCTGAGCTACATGTTCACAAATATAAAAGAATATTCATTCATTCTTTCTTCCATTCATTCATCCATTCAATCATCAAAACAATATTCACTGAGCACCTAATACCTACACCCCATCACCATGGCTGGCACGTAGGAGCTGCTCCATAGATACTGGTGTACTGAGTGAATGTTTGAGCCTGGAACTTTCACTTAGGTAAGCTGGTGGTTTGTTAAGAGAACTCTCTTTGGAGTCAGATAATTTGAGTTCATACCGTGATTTTATCTTCTTATGAGTGACCTTGGGCAAGTTATGTAACTGCTCTAAGCCACAGTTGCCTTATTGGTAAAAATGATGATGATGATGGTGATGTTCTTGATGATGATGATTATAAAATTAATACCTTTCTTTTTTTTTAATTTTATTTTTATTCTTTGCCCAAGGGGTACAGGTCTGTGAATCATCAGGCTTACATCTTTCTCAGCATTCACCAAAGCACAAACCCTCCCCAATGTCCATAACCCATCCACCCTATCCCTACCCTCCAACCCCCCAGTAACCCTCAGTTTGTTTTGTGAGATTAGGAGTCTCTTATGGTTTGTCTCCTTCCCCATCCCATCTTGTTTCATTATTTTTCCCTCCCTACCCCCCACGACCCCCAACCCTGCCCCTCAAGTTCCTCATATCAGAGAGATCATATGATAATTGTCTTTCTCTGATTGACTTATTTCGCTCAGCATTATACCCTCTAGTTCCATCCATGTCGTTGCAAACGGCAAGATTTCATTTCTTTTGATAGCTGCATAGTATTCCATTGTATATATATACCACATCTTCTTTATCCATTCATCTGTTGATGGACATCTAGGTTCTTTCCATAGTTTGGCTATTGTGGACATTGCTGCTATAAACATTCGGGTGCACGTGCCCCTGAGGATCACTACCTTTGTGTCTTTAGGATAAATACCCAGTAGTGCGATTGCTGGGTCGTAGGGTAGCTCCATTTTCAACTTTTTGAGGAATCTCCATACTGTTTTCCAGAGTGGCTGCACCAGCTTGCATTCCCACCAGCAGTGTAGCAGGGTTCCCCTTTCTCCGCAACCTCGCATTTAATGCAATCCCCATCAAAATACCAGCAATTTATTTCAAAGAAATGGAATAAATAATCCTAAAATTTATATGGAACCAGAAAAGACCCCGAATAGCCAAAGGAATGTTGAAAAAAAAATGCCTTTCTTATAGGTTTGTTGTGAAGCATTGAAGTTAGGGTGAAATAATATTAGGATATTAGAGCCACAGCATAATCATGAGATCTGGAATTAATCTTGTGATTTCCTGAGTCTCATGTGCCTGGAAAATTGCAGGGAGCCCATAACGCTCATCATGATGAGGTTCTTCCTCTGCTAAGCCTCCTCTCTCAGTGTTCCATTCTGGAACTATTCTGGATGCCTGTGTAGATGTCCCTCTCTGAATAGGGGCTCTCCTGGTTGGGACCATGACACCTGCCTGACACTTTGCTTACATAGGGAACAGAATCCTTATAGTTTAGTTTCTGCCTAAAGATCCATCTTGAATCCACTCACTGACTGGAATTCCAATAGAGGGTATGCCTAGTCTCCAGTGTTGCCTGCCTCCATGACTACCAAACAGAATAAACCACTTTGATTATTGACACTTACCAAATCTAGCCTCACCTGACAGTTGTTGCTTTTTAGGAATAAAACTAAAATCTACCTCAGGGGTTTATCTTAAAAATTACATGAGAAAAGGCACATGAAAACATGTAGCACAGTAATTACTGAAAGGATTTAGTGAATTATAACTTATAATAATCATGTGTTGTTATCATTCACTTCCATTTTCCATTCATCCTCTTCCTTGCCTCTTTCTATCTTCCATTCAGTGACACAAAGTAGCTGCATCTGCATGGATTAATTGGTAGATATAGTCCTCATTTCCTGCAATTTGAAAAGAGCAAAAGGGTACCTATAACCACAGTCTTGGTGATACTGGGCATGAAATTCACACCTATAGTATCCTCTGGGCTAATTTATCTTACCTTGTCTTATTTTTAATATAAGACTCATTGAACTATAAGGGTCTCCCACTGCTACAGGAAATGCTTGCCTATAAATTTAAATTTCTTCCTAGAATCTATCAGGTGTCAACATTTTAATATTTTATGTACTCCAACCATACCTTCAGGACACACGATTTGTTTACATAGCAAATGAGCTATTGGGAATTCCTTTCAGGAGAAGTTTTCATTCTTTGAATAATTCTAATGATGGCTGAGTTTCTGGAAAATCTTCTTGAGGTTTTGTATTATTCATGGAAGGAACCATGCCTCCCAATTTATTGAACACCTAGATTTATTCCATGTAAACTCACAGTGAGTTGTTGGTATAAAAAATATGGCCACAATATGGCCTTTTGCAATCAAGCTAGGTATTTTTTATACTAAGTAGGTTTATCTAGGTTTTAATAGTAAAAAAAATAGAGATCTAGCAGATGAACTTAAAGTAAGAAAAATGAAATTCCTAGTCTGTTTTTGCTTCTGAAAAAAAGTACATTTGTAGATTGTGTTCTGCGTATATTTGGACCACAGGGGAAATGGAGAGCTGAACCCCCTCCTCCTGTATTCCGAATGCCCTCACCACCCTGCATTATATATTTTTGGAGCAACGGACTTTTATATAGCCTTGTCCTTCGAAGTACCTATCCCAGTGACTCTTACAGCACTGGCACCAAGAGTTTGTTAATATATTAATCAATCAATAACTAATCATATAAAGGCATTTCTTTCTTTCTCTCTTTCTTTCTTTCTTTCTTTTTTTCTTTCTTTCTTTCTTTCTCAGGTTGAAAGAAATAAAAGGAAGCAAATGCAGAGAAGAAAAGTGAAGGAGTGTATAGAAAATGTCAGGAGGTATAGAAGTGCCTATAATTCTTCTCAGACCTCTAGAAAAGAGTAAAGCCAGTAAGATCTTAATCATCAGCAGTATTATTATCATCTTTTTTGTTTGATAAATATTTAAATATCTAGCCTGTCAGTTGAGTTGGGAGTTTCTGTTTCTATTTTTAACCTGTCCCCTACCTATCTGCCATCTACTCTCATGCTTAAGTTTCACAGAAATGCGTTGAGATGCTCTAATTATTTCTTTTTTTTTATTTTATTTTATTTTTATTATTTGCCCAAGGGGTACAGGTCTGTGAAT